>CAKNXH010063021.1:46265-79014 GCA_932178445.1 Andricus quercusramuli
TATCTATCTATCTATCTATCTATCTATCTATCTATCTATCTATCTATATATATATATATGTGTGTGTGTGTGTGTGTATAAACCTTGAACCTATATTAATCAATAAATAAAACCTGTTGGATCTCGCGCTTTGCGCTCGATTAGGCATTCACCACGCGCTACGCGCCCGGACACATTTGCCTAACGCCCTGAGCTCGGTTTCTCTCGGTTCTCGCACTTCGTGTGCTCACCATTGCGCGCTTCGCGGGCTAATTCTCTCTTAGTTAGCTTCATCGTTATGACCTGCTTTTGGTTTAATTATGTACGTTTCATATAGAAAGAAGAAATAATTTACTTGAGGTTCTATCGACCTTGAGGAACACATTCTCATCAAGACACTGGCGCTTCGCGCTCGATATTTAGTTTCAAAATCATGTAAACCTCGCGCTCCACGCTCGTTTCTGTTCATCATATGATAGAAACTGAAAACTTTGAGCGCGCTCACGGCGCGCGATTTGTTTGTCGCGCTTCGCAACGACAATATGTTACGTTCTATGTTCTTCAGATAAAAATGACTAAATTTGTATTTGCTTTAAAATAAAGAAAGAAATTCCTTCACGTCAGCGTAAATTTCCATATCTTTCTAATAAATCGTACAATCAGAAAGATTTCTTCCAAATATTTGAAAAGGGGCGAAAAAAAGTATCTAGGTTGTTTTTGGACTTTTCATGTACCACGAAAATTAATTATTATTATACCATTAAGCCATTTCCCTTTCGGGGTAGGCGTGATTCGCTAGGTTGGAAAATAGTAATGTGGGGAACGAGGTATAGATTTTTCAGATTGATCTAGAATTTTCGTCTTATTTATTTGAATAACACGTTCGTCACGCAACACTGCTCCGACCCAGGTGGCTGATCAATCTCTCTAGTGACCACCCCAAGTGAAGAGCCTCACAAAATTGTTATGTGTGCGGTCGCCACTTGGGGCTATTAGTATCCAAGATCTTTTGGTTCAGAACTCATACACTCTACTCACATTCTTTTTATAAACTATTTGTCGCCACACTTTTCTGTCCTGGCATACTTCTTTGCCTTTCTTCACTTTCATGCATTTTTTCATGCAAGCTCTCGTGTTTCTATGTCTTCTTATGTCTCTTCGGATTAATGTATCATTTACAGATTCTAACCATTCTTTTGCCCGTTTACGTCTGGGCATTCTGCCATTTACCTCACCTTTATTCACTTGTTTGGTTAGTCGTTCATCTTTCATTCTTTCAAAATGTCCGAACCATCTTAACTGATTTCTTTCCCATATGTCGACTAGTGTCTCTCCTGTACCACATTCTTTGAGGATTGACTCGTTTCGGACTTTTTCCATCAGTGTTTCCCGCAAATTGTGCGCAGAGGTATCATGCCAATCACTTTAATTTTACTCTTATCCTTTTCTTAACAGGTCAATGTCTCGCTACCGTATTGTACAGTCGGTACAAACAGAGAATTATGTATCGCCATTCTAGATTTTTTTGATATATTTTTACTTCTGAGCTGTGGCGGCGTAGCACGGGTTGGCACCCGGGGCGGTTGCGGTGTGGCACTTTGGATTTGTCACCCCTTATTGCCCCTTATTGGTACCCCTTGGGGCTTGGCACAAGGGCTGGCACCCGAGGCGGACCGCCCCCCCTTACGCCGCCACTGCTTCTGAGAATAGACCCTGCTCTACCGATAACCTTCTGACCCTCGTTTATGTGCCTATCTATCTCCTCATCTATCCTCCCGTCACTAGTGAATAGGCTACCTAGATATATATACTTATCAACTTGTCCTAATTTCTCATCACTTAGGACAAGGCTGCAAATTGTTTTATCACCTTTTCCTTCAAACATTATGATTTTTGTTTTATTCACGTTAATTTTCGCAGTCTTAACAATGATATCCCGTAGCATACTCCATTCGCACTCTATATCTTTATTGCTCATAAGCGCTTCTCAAGTTGACCTATATATGCGTTCGTTTAACTTATTTTAAAAATCTATATGCATTTCTGGTTTGTGTAAATTTTCGATCTTGCTTCGCGTTTGTTTCGTTTGTTTGGTTCTCTTTCTTCTCCATCCCCACCCGAAGCTTATTTTGGAGACTAGAAGGTGATGGTCAGTATTGCATTCAGAGCCCCTCATGACTTTTGTATCTTTGACTAGTTCTCTTAGTCTTTCATCCACAATAACGAAGTCAATTATACTGTGGCTATTTTCTTTACGCCAGGTGTACATGTGGATCATTCTATGTATAAAACAAGTATTTATAATGAATAGGGCCTTTTCTAAGCATAAGCTAACTAATTTTTCCCTGTTATAATTTTTTCATGTTAGATCCACAGCATTACCCTTTCTGTATCTGTACCCTGACGTTGGACGCCGACCCATCCGTTCATATCTCCTAGCAGAATGATTATTTCTCCATGGTCGCAAGTACTTATTGTATAACTTAAAGTGTCCCAGACGGCGTCTTTGACATCTATATGATCACTATCAACTGGGGCGTAGCACGATATGATAAACAATCTTCTGATTCCTACCTTCATTCTAACCCGCGGCAATCTGGGCTATACATCCTTGATCTTTGAGATGTTGTCTTGCTACTTTATTCATAATCTAACAGACCTCTTGATTAAAATGTGATTCACTATCTACTCCTGAACATATTTCAAAACCTCCTTTCAACTCCCCATTTACTATGTTTGTACTTTCGCAATGGTATGGAAACCGAGAGAGTCACACTTTTTGAATTTTCATCCAAAATGGCTGGGTAACGAACTTGAACTTTTAGTTTAGGAGAATCAAAGTGTATAGAAAATGTAACAGAATTGTTACCATAACGCAGGACTCGGTACGAACCTGCACGAAAGTGTTGCCGGGCAGGACACGAGACGGAACGGAATCCCCCGAGGGGACCCGAAGTCCCGAAGAACAGCACAGCGGTTCCTCAGTCTGTGTTCGCTCGACACAACGTCGACTGCTCTCGTTTTTCGGCCAAAGTGCCGCTTTTCCCCTTGTGCTTATCGCTAGTGCTCTTCTCCATCGCTCTTCGACTATTGTCCGCTGTGACGCCAACGTTCTTGACCTACTACCGGAACCTCTACGAGGAAGAATCTCCATCTTCAACTCAATGGCCCTATTTGGACCACCCTGTCGTCCACGCGGAGAATCTCGAGATCACCCGTTCTTCGCCACGGAATGGCGATCTTCAACCTGTAAATGGTCATAAATGTCTCACTGTCTTTTAATTTGGTCTCCGATTTATTGTCTTCTGCCCTTTTCTCGGTTTTCCAAATCCCGATTTTCCTCCTCGGCATTACCTCTGTAATACCTGGCGCCCAACCTAAAATCCCAAACTCTTCCTTTCAAAAATTTGGACTTGCCGAGAAAAAGAGGACACAATGCAAGAATTAAAGTCTTCTTTTGACTTTAACTCACAAACTCTTAACTTCCTGAGACTTTTCGCATGCTATTGATTCTACATGCCTTGCCATTTTAGGAATGATTTCTAAATTTACAATAATTTATAGATGCTTATGATGTATATGTACCTGTGATTATTATCCTTGAAAACGATTTATCTATATATATGCAATTATTGATAAGTGCCTATGATTCTATATATCTATGCAAATGATTTATATGTGCCAATGACCTGATATACTTGAGAAATGATGTTGAAGTGCCTATCATATGATATTTGAGGTAATATTCCTTATTCATAATGTGTCCCCTGAGGGTTTACATGACTTCCATTTCTTACAACCTTTCCTTCTATATGTTTTATAAAATCTTATCCTTACTATTCACAATCATTTACACCTATTTACATGAAATCTTATATATAACGCCTTAAATCTAATTTCGCCGATAGCGCAATTTGGGACGTGTTAGCGAAAGAGTGATTGAAAGCGAGAGTGTAAGCGAGAGAGAGAGAGAGAGCGGTAACGCATCTTAATTTACTTATGCTATTACATAATCATTACTTACAAATCTTTACGCTTCTAATTGAATTTAGGCGACTTCCGTTTTCTTTTTCTTTCACTTCTCTTGTACCTCCATTTTGCCATTTTTTGCATCCATTCTTTCATTTTTTTTCAACTGCTCCCCTAGCATCCTCTAACTCCTTCAATCACTCTTCCCCCAAACCATCCTCCCCTAAAATTCTTACCACATTCTCTTGCCAGCTTCCTTTATCTTCCATTCCTCTCCTACATCCTTCCCATACATGCTCCCACGTTTCCTCTTCCCATTCACAGATTCTGCACTTCCTGTTAACATTCTTTTCTCGATACATACTTGCCCTTACCTCATTTCCCAATCTAAGTCTTGCTATTTTTGTCCATCTTTTCTCTCCCATCCTTGTTCTAAATACTTTGGTACTCCTTCCTTTTTTATCATCTTATACCATATATTATATTTTGATTCCGCAATCATCCCCCATCTTTCTATTAATATAATTAATATGATATTTGAGATAATATGAATTTCAAATTGTGCCATTTACTAGTATATGTGAATATTGCAGCAGGTATCCGCGTATCCCAATTAAGGGGTTGAACGAATTACACAAGGGAAACCATACATAGAAATTAAGATAGAAATTTCTCTTGCCGGTAATAAAAGCAAAATAGATTCTTATTTAAAAGAATGAAACCAGAGCGGATTGAAAGATAAAACAAAAAATTTGAAAAAATTAGCATTCTTTTGGGAAAATAGGAATTTAGCTTCTGAAAAATAAGATGAAAATCACAGAAATTACAAAAGGATAGAGGAAACCTGCGAATTGGAATAGCATGCATTTCTATTTTCGCTGAATATTACAATCGCACGATTTGGCGAAACTTCCCAGTGCGGTACCCTCGCGAGTCATACGCAAGGTCACGTGTCGTATCTCCAAAAAAAAGTGTCCCACGACGAAAATAAACATATTTTCAAAGTCTCTAACCATTAAATGACTAATTAAAATTTTAATTGAAATTTCTCGAACGAATTTTAAATTTTAAATTAGAAACCTACATCGAAAGAGAATATAAGGTGTCCTTTCCGTACATATTCTAACTCAATTTTAAAATGAATGAAATTGAGACCGGGAAAAATTAAAATCACGATGCCGAAACCTACAGTCATGGAAAACGATCATGATAACCTAGACTTGAAAGGTGCCGCTGCACTTTAAATCCAAAATATTAATTCGGATGAGGTCACAACGAGACCAATAATCAAAATTATGGTCCCAACTCTAGCCAAAAACACAGGCGCTATCCCTAAAATAAGAAATAGGTCGCGGTAGGGGTTTCGCGAGGAAAAACATGGAAACCCCAATGAATAAAAATAGGTCAGGAAAAGATAGATTGACTTGGACAACATATACTGAATCAACTCCAAATAACCGTCACTTACTTCATGACCTAACTCAAACCCTAAGCAGAAGCTTTGACCCAATGAACAATACATATAATTGAGATCATGAAAACTTACCCACCCTAGGCGCGTCTGTAAAAAGGAATGCAAATGATTTGAAACTTAGACTAAACCCGTCAGCTCATAGTTCTTTTGAAAACGAAAGAGAAAAGATTGAACCTAGTTACAAGCAAAATAAAAGCGCATCTCTTAATAGACAGTCAGTACAATTCAATTTAAAAGTTAATTTACAAGAACCTCGTCAACTTTCCCACAGCAATACCAAAAACCGTAGTAGAACGAGAATCAATAATCTAAAATTACAAAACTCAGATGACAGTGAATCATTAGAGGACAGAAACACTTCAAACCAAAGCTGACGACATAGACTCTCGACAACAAGTAATAGGTCAAACAGACATTCTAGAATCCAGACAAATAATACAGATATGGATAGCGAAACTGAAAATAATACAAATAATCAAACAATTCCAGCGACATCCTTCCCTTTTGGCAAGATACAAACGCCATTTCAATTCATGATTAACTGGCCAATTAAATTTCTCAATAACAAAGACGATAGTCCCGCGCATTTTCTGAACAAATTGAAAAGATTTAAAAGGGGATATAAAATAAACGACCGCGATATTTTAGAAAATTTGGACAAATTTGGAAAACAAATGGATCCGTTTCCCGCGCGAAACTGTGTGGCAGCGGTGAAATTTGGTGCTGAGTTTTTCTAATAATTGTGGTGAAATTTGAGGTGAGTGGATTGCGGATGTGTATAGAAGGGTTCGTTTGTGAGGGATTGATTGAAAGATTGACAGATTGACAAGAGGGGTGAGGATATTTTTTGGGATCAAGATAGATTTGTGTGGAAGTTGAGGTTAGGTGGGTCTGAGGTTTTGTGACAGGGTGGGAGGAGCAGGTTGGTCGTAGCAGGGCAGGGTAGAGGGGGAGAAAAGCAAGGCAGGTAGCTGGTAGACGCGACGGAAACAGAGAAAGATAGAAGGCGGGATCGTTTGAATTGGATTCATGGCTAGCAGAGCGAATACTAGCAAGGAAAACAGGGATTCAGATCAGGAAGTTTTCAGTACACCGAAAGGGGAGAACAAAGAAAGCAGGGCAAGGGGAAAGTATAGGGAAACTTTATAAAAGGATGGATTGAGGGCGAAGAGCGTGGGGTCCATTGAGGCGTTTCTCAAAAGGAAGAGAGGGGAGAGGGGAAGCATTGAAGACAAGGAAGATATAGGGTCAAGCTTGAAAAATCGAAAAATGTACAGAACACCGCCGGAAAAACATAGTTTTGTAGAGAAGGATGTGAAAAATGAGGGGACAGAAAGAGATAGAGCTGAGGCTAAAGATCCGATGGAAATGGAAAGATTTGAAGAAACACGCGAAATGATGATAGAAGTAATGAGAATGTATGAAGAAAGGCAGGAAAAAAGGGTGGAGGAAATACGGAAAGAAATTAGACAGGAAATAGAGAAGTGGGACGATGGTCGTGGGGGTTAAGGCGTAGGCTTTGGACCCACTCCGTCGGCTTGCGGGTTCAAGTCTTGCCTCGCACTCTGAAAGAGCCTCGGTGGCCAATGCGGTGAATACTTGCCTAGCAAGGGAGTTGTTCATCTCCGGAGAGTCGTGGGACCGGTACCTCTAGAGAAAAAGGTTCTCTAAATACTCAAGGCTGTTGCTCTTGGTGGTTCGGAACCCATTCGGAACCCACCTTAAACTGTAGGACCCCCTTCCACCACCAAGAAAGTGCGTGGGGGTGTGTGTAAAGGAATAGGGAAGAGATACAAGAAAAACGTAAACCCTTAGGGGACACATTAGAAGCTTCCATTCCAATTAGACAGGAAATGGCCAAACTTAGGAAAGAAATGAGGAAATGGGAAGAAGTCAGGGAAAAGCTAGAGAAAAGGATGCAGATGTTGGAGCTAAGACTAGAAAAGAAGGAAGAGCCTAATAAAAAGGTAGATGAGTTGGAAGGTAAAATAAAAAAAATTGAAAGATCAAACCGGGAGTTTGGAGGTGGGGAGAATAGGAATAAGGAGAAAGAAAGGCTGAGAAAAAGAGAACAAAGAATAGAAAAGAAAGAGAGAGAAGAAAGAAAAAGAAACATAGTGATAAAGGGACTTAGATTAGAGGGGAAGGAGGTGATGGAAGGAGTGGAAGAAGTACTGAAAAGGATTGATGCTAAGGTAGAGATAGAGGAAGTGCGAAGTGTAGGGAGGGAAGAGCGAAGAGGGGAGAGAATGTTACTAGTGAAACTGAAGAAATGGGAACATAAGAGGGAAGTAATGACAAAGAAGAGGGTATTATATGGAAGCTCGTAGAGAATAGAGGATCATTTGACGTGGGTAGAAAGAAACATGCTGTATAAGTTGAGGAAATTGTCGAAGAGGAAAGAAAAAAGGGAAGAAGAACATGGGTTAAGTATGGAAGAATACATATAGAAGGTGTATGGTGGAATTGGGACAAGGACAGGGAAGAGATAGTAAAAACTAAGGTTTCGCGAAACTAGAAGAGAAAAGAACGGGAGGTAAAGAAATAAGAATGAGTGAGAAACAAAAAGAGACGAGAAGCGAAAGAAGGGAAGAATGGAGGATATGCTTCTGGAATATAGCAGGATTAGAAAGAAAGGATAGGGAGTTTATGAGAAATTTGACACAATGGGATGTAGTAGTAATGATGGAGACGTGGCTAGATGGAAAGGGATGGGAAAGAGTAAGGGGAAGATTAACGAAAGGTTACAAATGGCAGGTTCAAAATGCAAAGAGGAAGAATAACAAGGGCAGAGGAATGGGAAGAATGTTGATGGGAGTAAGGAAAGAATGCACAACAGAGAATGATAAAAAAGAGTTGAAAGAACATAAGGAAGGATTAATAGTAGAAGAGATATATATGGGAGGAGAGAGGTGGAAGATAGTGGGCGTTTATGTGAAGGGTGACATGCAGGAGAAATCAGAGGAGATGAGAGAACTGATGGAAGAAAATAAGCAAGAGAGTAGGCTAATAATAGGAGGTGATTTTAATGCGAGAAAAGGAGTTAGAGAAGGAAGGGAATGGGATGGAGAGCGAGGAAGAAAATCCAAAGACAAGATACTGAATGCGGAGGGAAAGAAGTGGTTAAAGAGCCTAGGGGAGATGGGATGGTTTATCCTAAACGGAAGTATAGAGGGGGATGAGGAAGGGGAATGTATATTCTGAATGTGTATACATTCAGGAGGAAAGAGGGGAACGGTAATTGATTATGTGGTAGTGGATGACGAAGGAAGAGAGAAGGTTAAGAAACTAGAGATGGGGAACTTTATAGATTCGGATCACTTTCCCATGATAGTGACAGTAGAGGGAGAAATGAGTGATAACAAAAAGGCTAAAAAGGAACCAAAAGTTAAATGAGCAGGAAGAGGGGTTTGGTCAATGGAAGGTAAAGAAAAGTTTAAAGAAAAAGTCAGGAATATCAAAATGGAGGAAGGAAATGTGAACGAGGCAATAGAAATAATGGTAGGAGAAATAAAAGGAGCATTGGAGTGCACAAGCAAAAAAGAAGTTAGTGAAGGAGGGGATAGAAGTGGATGGGATGAGGATTGTAAACAGAAGAAGAAGGAGGTGAGAAGGGTATTCAGAAAATGGAGGAAAGGGAGAAGTAGTGGAGAAGAACATAGGAGAAAAAAGAAGGAGTATACTGAGTTGTGTGATCAAAAAAAAAGAGGAGGAAAATAAAAGGTTTGAAGAAGAAGCGAAGAAGGCTAGGACGGAAGAAGAGGTTTGGAAAGTGGTATATAATGAGAGTAGAAAAAGGAAAAGAGTGAACCAGGATATTGAGATGATACAATGGAAAAAATATTTTATGGAATTACTAGGAGGGGTAGAGAAGATAGTTAGGACAGGAGAAAGAGATGGTAGGGAAACAGATGAGGAGGAGGACATTACAAGAGAGGAAATAGTTATCCAGCAATAATTTCCGAAACCATCAAATTCGATTTCTGGAATTTCGAAATTAGGCCCTCTGCAAATTTATTTATCAATTCCAAGTTTATCAAGTGGTCCAACTATAAATTAACTATATGAAGAAGCTTGTGACGGGGCACACGGATTGTGGTCATCTTTTGTGAGCGAAGAGGGCCTCATTTGAGATAAAAAAAGCTGAAACAGTTTACTAAGATGGAAAACGGTTTACGAGAAAAAAGGGTTACAAGAAATCCGCGCAATATAACTATCGGTTTAAATTATAGGACTAAAGAGTAAGGAGCAGCGGGGTAATGGTCCAGGTTCAAGGCTACAGAATCTGCCGTCATGCGTTCGCGTCCTCATACTCTCGTTAATTTTTTTTTTTCTAATTTTTTTTTAATACATTACCGTGAATATGCATAAATAATATATAATAATAAATAATAATAAATAATTTATTGACTTATTTTACTTTATTTATTTATTATATTTATTATAAATGTACGTAGTCACTCAACAATGAATTTTAAATCCATGAATTTGGAATTCTGAAATTTTCAAATTAGGCTCTCTGCAAATTTAATGAAAAATTCAAAGTTTCTCAAGTCACCCATCTGTTATTTTCGCTATTAAAAAATTGTCCACGTTTACAATTTAAAAATATAAATTTCTAATTTATCAATTCGCCAAAAAAAAATTCCAAATTTATCACATTTACAATTTTGAAGTTTAGAAAGCGCTTTCATTTTTTTATAAATTCTAAGTTCCTGAATCACTAGAATCACTAAAATCAGTGCAATTTTGATTTTATTGATAATAATTTGATTTTTGTATTTTATTCAATTTATTGACTTCATTGAGTCATTTGATTGTATTTTTTAATAAAAGATTCGAATATTTACAATAAAAAATCAGTTTATTGAACAGAATCAATCAAATCAAAAAACTCAATAGAATCAATAAAATAAATCAATGAAAACAATATAATCAATAAATTGAATAAAATCACTAAAATCCGTGCAATTTTGATTTTATTGATAATAATTTGATGTTAGTATTTTATTTAATTCATTGACTTCATTGAGTCATTTGATTGTATTCTTTACCAAGAAAGTCGAATATTTGCAATAAATAAAATCGATAAATGGAATATAATCAATCAAATTAATAAAATCATAGAATCAATAAAATGAAATAAATCAATCGTAACAATAAGATCAATAAATTGAATTAATCACTAAAATCAGTAAAATGTAGATTTCATTGATGTGTTTTCTTTCTGATTTTGTTGACAATAAATCGATGTTATCGATTTTGGTAATCTCATTCAATTTATTGATTTTATTGAGTCATTTGATTGTTTTTTTTATTTAAATGAAAGAATTGAATATTTATACCGATTCTCTTCATTTTATTAAAAAATACAATCAAATGAATAAAAAAATCAATAAATGGAATGAAATTACTAAAAGCAATAAGAGCAAATTATTATGAATGGAATAATATAAATGAACAGCACCAATAAAATCAAGAAATTGAATAAAATCACTGAAATGCAGAAAATCAATAAAGTCAAAATTATACTGATTTTATTCAATTCATTAATTTTATTAATTTTTTTATTGTGGATTTAATTGATTTCATTGATGTTGTTTATTTTATTGATTTTGTTGATAATAAATCGCTTTTATTTATTCTAGTGATTCCATTCAATTTATTGCTTGTATTGATTTATTTTATTCTAGTTTTTAATAAAAAAATCAAGTAGATCAATGAAATCACTGAAAACAAAAAAATAAAATTATTACCAATAAAATGAAAAATAAAAAAATCAAGAACATCAATGAAATCCATATATTGAATAGTATCACTAAAATCAATCAAATCGGTGCAATTTTGGTTTTATTGATGATAATCTGATTTTAGTATTTTGTTCAATTTATTGACTTCATTGCTTCATTTAATTGTATTTTTTAATAAAAGAATCGAATATTTATACTGATTTTCTTTATTTTATTGAAAAATACGATGAAATGAATCAAAAAAATTAATAAATTGAATGAAATCACTGAAGTCAGTATAATTCTGACTTTATTGATTGTAATTTGATTTTCCTGATTTTAGTGATTTTATTCAATTTATTGATTTTATTGATTCATTTCATTTTATTTTGTAATAAAATAAAGAAACTCAATATGAATATACGATTTTTAGAAAAATACAATCAAATGAATCACTAAAATCAATCGAACAATCAAAGTATCATCCTATCCGTTTGCATATATATATATATATATATATATATAAAATATATATATATATATATATATATAAATATATATAGATGTATAAGCTCAAATCTGCTGTTTGCTTATAGATAGCGTTAGTGAGCATATGAAGCTACCATGGACAACCCATCCTTTTCTTTCCAAATTGACATCAGTCAAAATATAATCAGTGCACATCATCAGCAATTTCATACAATAACATACATTTTTCCTTTGGTAGTCATGTCTAGTTTTTGCCAGAAAAAGAGCATATGCGGGAAGCCTTGGGAAAGATGTTGAGGGTTGGCCGGGATCAACCCACGATTGCTTGCGTTTAGGATTCTCGAAATATATCCACTTTTGATTGCCCGTCACAATCCGATGCAGTAACGGTTTTCTTTATTGTCTAGCGAGCAAGATGTCGCATATTTTTTGGCGTCGCTCCGTCTGCCTATCGGTCAATTCATGCGGCACCCATTTTCCGATCTTTTGAACCTTTCCCATGGCACGTAGATGCATGGAAATGGCTGCTCAAGTAATACTCAATTGCTCGGCAAGTATTTTTTGCGATTGGGTATCGTCCGCGTCCAAAAGAGCCTGCAAGTGATGGTCCTCAACCCTCCTGGGCCGATTTTCACGTTTATTGTCGCTCAGGGGAAAATTGCCGTTTTTAAACTGACGAAACCAATCTCTGCACGTTGTTTCCGATAACGCACTGTCACCATCGGCCACCAAAAGCATTCAATGCGATTCGACAGCCGATTTCTTTTAATTAAAGCAGAAAAGCAGAGCTTCCTGCATATGCTCTTTTTCTGGCAAAAACTAGACATGACTACCAAAGGCAAAATGTTTGTTATTGTATGAAATTGCTGATGATGTGCACTGATTATATTTTGACTGATGTCAATTTCGAAAAAAAAGGATGGCGCGTCCATGGTAGCTTTATATGCTCACTAACGCTATCTATAAGCAAACAGCGGATTTAAGCTTATACACCTTGGTATATATATATATATATATATATATATATATATATATTCACGGTAATGTATTAAAAAAAATTAGAAACAAAAAAAAATTGACAAGAGTACGAGGACGCGAACGCATGACGGCAGATTCGGTAGCCTTGAACCTAGACCATTACCCCGCCGCTCCTTACCCTTTAGTCCTATAATTCAAACCGACAGTTATATTGCGCGGATTTCTCGTAACCCTCTTTTCTCGTCAACCGCTTTCCATCTTAGTAAACTGTTTCAGCCTTTTTTATCTCAAATGAGGCCCTCTTCGCTCACAAAAGATGACCACAATCCGTGTCCCCCGTTACAGGCTTCTTCATATAATTAATTTATAGTTGGACCACTTGATAAACTTGGAATTTATAAATAAATTTGCAGAGGGCCTAATTTCGAAATTCCAGAAATCGAATTTGATGGTTTCGGCATTTATTGCTGGATAACTTGATAAATACATAATTTATAATTTCAAAATTTTCAAATCATAATTTCAAAGTTATAATTTAAAGCTGGGTAAATTTACAAATTTACATACAATCATAAATTGATTTATCTATAAAATTGGTGCATTTGCAGTTGCTGTCTTCAAAAACATTTTAAATATTTTCGCCACGATTTCGCGAGTGGCAATGTGTGGTGCGGACTTCAGAACATTGAAGATTCGGAGCGCGAATTTGACAGCCGGTCTGTTGGCGAGTTTTCTTTGCTGCTTACCAATACAGTCTTATGGTCCTCACATACACAGGACATCTCAATTTCGTTCTACATTTTTCTCCATTTCGCGACGTATTTCGCGAAATTTGGGTTCGCCATAATCAAGATTTGGGTCTTCGAATATTAGCTAGCCTCTGAAAATACTTCTGTGATGTCAGAATTGAGAGTAAAAAAAATAATTTGCGAACGGTTCTCGCCGTTCAAATGCTGTCTTCTGCTATCCGCAGATTTCTCCCTCTCGAAAAACTAATCATTTCCGCGAAAATAGTTATTCCCTCAGAAAAAGGCTTCATTCCTATAAATTTCGTTGATCCGAGGATTTGTAGATCTTTTTTTTTACGCACAAATTTTGTTGAACCATGATTTGTCGTATCTTGCATAGTTTGGCCGTAAAATTGAATTTTTGGATTTTTAATTATTTTTTGTGCCGTTACGATAGTCTTGTAGGGCGTGCAGAAAGAAATGTTTTTCTTCCCTTGACTTTTTTTCGTATCGTGCGTTGTTTGGCTCAAAATGTTAATTTTTTTTTCTTTTTTTGGCTTTTGAAAATGCTTTAACGCTGAAAATTTTCATTTTATCGGAAAATGTCATTGGAATAAATTGTTTGTATTTTCGATTTCTATGAGCGTTACATATAATTTTCAAATTTCGAAAAAAATGGTCAAAAATTTTCAAAATGCTCTCACTTTTTGAATGTTTATCCAAGATGGCTGGCTAACGAACTTGACCTTTAGCTTAGGAGACTAAAAGAGAATACCAAAGGACAATCAAATCTATCATTTCTTTCGAAAGTAATCGTGCTCACAGACAGTTAGACATATATATGCATAGTATGGCCAAAAAATTGACTTTTGGATTTTTAATTATTTTTTGTGCAATAAAAATGTGAATTTACGATTTATCAAAAAAATTCAAAAAGTCGTAATGATAATCTTGTAGGGCATGCGAAAAGAAACATTTTTCTTTTTTTTCCGTATCGTGCATTGTTTGGCTGAAAATGTTAATTTTCGTTTCTTTTTTTGGCTTTTGAAAATGATGTAACTCTGAAAATTTTCATTTTATCGAAAAATGTAATCAGAATAAATTGTTTGAATTTTCAATTTCTATGAGCGGTCGTACATTTAATTTTCAAATTTTGAACAAAGAAGGTCTAACAAATTTTCAAAACGCTCTCACTTTTTGAATTTTTATCCAAACCGCATGGCTAACGAACCTGATCTTTATTTTAGGAGACTAAGAGAGTATACCAAAGGACAATCGAATCGATCCATTCTTTCGAAAGTTATTGTGCTCACAGACAGACAGACATACATACATGCATACATACATGCATTCATACAGACAGACAGACACATTCGTGAAAACCTGTTTTTCGGGTTCAGGGGGTCTCAAAACGTGGACATTTGGCGAAAACCGGGGGCGTCAATTTTTACATAAATCTAATACCTTCTCTAGATGAGAAGGAAAAAACACAAATTTTCAAGTACCATGACTATAAATGATGACTATTTTATTGTTTTAATAGTTATAAATAGTATTAAGAACATTAAAACAATGAAATATTGCGTAGAAACACACACGAGATGAAAAAAAAATGAAATAAGCAAAGTTTTGATGAGAATGTGCCCACTTAGCGGGCAGATTTTTCACTGTTAATGATATTTTTTACGAATAAAGCAAAAACTGCACATCCTATCAAAAATTGACCCCAAACAAATTTGTCGCCCTTTTCTTTAGGAATAATTTATGTTCAATCATGATTTGTCGTATCTTGCAGTTTGCCGTAAAAATGTTCTTTATTTTCATTTTAAATTATTTTTTGTGCAATAAAAATGCGAATTTTCGATTTTTGAAGAAGATTCAAAAAGTCGTTATAATAATCTTGTAGCGCGTGCAAAAAAAAAAAACATTTTTCTTCTCTTGACTTTTTTTCGTATCGTGCGTTGTTTGGCTGAAAATGTTAACTTTCGTTTCTTTTTTTGGCTTATGAAAATGCTGTAACTCTGAAAATGTTCATTTTTTCGGAAAATGTGTTCAGATTAAATTGTTTGAATTTTTCATTTCCATGAGCGGCCTTACATATAATTTTCAAACTTTGAAATCAATGGCCTAAAAAATTTTCAAAATCCTCTTACTTTTTGAATTTTTATCCAAAATGGCTGGATAACGAACTTGACCTTTAGTTTAGGAGACTTAAAGAGTATACCAAAAGACAATCGAATCGATCAATTCTTTCGGAAGGTATTGTACGCACAGACAGACAGACATGCATACATACACACATACATACATACATGCATACATACATACATACATACATACAGACACATTCGTAAAAACATGTTTTTTGTCTTCAGGGGGCCTCAAAACGTGGACATTTGAGAAAGCCCGGTGGAGTCAAATTTTACGCAAATCTAATACCTTCTCTAAAATGTCATTGGGATGAATTGTTTGAATTTTTGATATCTAAGAGCGACAAAGAAAAGGTATCGTGCTCAAAGGCATTCAGACATTCATGTATACACACTGTAAGCCTCTATTTAACGTTCTGAATATTTGAAACCTACACACTATTATTTTGGGACTAAGTATCCCAAAACTGATTGCCTGAAGGGCGCCAGGTAGTTTCTCGGAACTACCAAAATTCACTTCTGAAGTTTACTCTACGTTATATACTCGTTAATCTCATGTTCACAAAAAAAAACGTTATTTTATTTTTATTTTATTTTAAACTCGTTAGAACAAACAGTAAGTTAGAGTGGCTAGCTTGCTCGATAGAGTGGGGGGGGGGGGGGAGGAAAAGACCTGGTCTGAGGACAAGTCATGAATAACTCCAATTTTCACAAGAATAATATAATTAAAACAATCATCCACGGTAATGTTACAATTCTTCTGAGAACGTTCGCACCGCCAATTTAATTCAAAAACGATGCAACGATTAGGTATCGGGTTGAGTGACACATGGCCCCGTATTTCAAATCCCATCGATTAATAAAATCAGTAGCGCGGGTCAGAATGAGAGAAAACTAGTACCGGCCTTTATTCAAAAATGCGGCCAGATGTCCGCCATTTTAATTTCTACGTCCCGTATAATGGTGTGGCATCGAACGCCCACGCTCAACGCGGCATGGTCAGAATGACCATTCCGAGTTTTAACTTTGATATTCGCCCGAAAATACCACTTCCCATTGATCCGAGCGACACAATAAAAGAAACACTGAAGTTAATTCGCGACCCAACATGAAACTATAGTTAAGGGCGAGGCAATTACCGAACCTCCCGCAGCATGCCTACAACTTCGGCATTTTCAATCTGATTTCAATTTATCCCTTATCAACGTCACGCAAACTGGGTGAGAAAAGATTACTAACCTGGGAGTCTCCTTCGTCCCCGCCAAGAACCTCGGCCACTAGTCGCCATGTGGACAATAAGTCAGTCCAATTTTTGGTATCTCCTCTCTCTCAATATCAAAAGTGCGTGAGCGGAAAACCAAACCACCGTTCGGTTGGAACGTAAAACAACGAATGCTTAACGGAGCGGTTCCTTCCGTCTTGCCGGAAGGGAGTCGGAACGCAGCCGTGCGCATGGTTCTTGGGAGGGAGTGAGAGGCCCCCAGTTGGCTCTTCGGCGCGCCGCCAGATGTCGCCACGATGCCCGATTTTCGGTCCGCTCGTCGTACCCGCCGAGCTTGCTGACAACCTGTCAAAAGTGCTTTCCACCGTCGTATCCAAGTCCTGATGTTCCCTGGCATATAAAAAAAACAAAAACAAAACAGACTAAATGGTCGAAATTAAAATTACCAAAGTGGAACTTCGTTGTCTGGCAATTATCACTTAGCTTATAATTTGACCTACTCTAAGCTTACTAAAATTTATTAAATTAATAGAAAAATTTTGATTCGTTGCTTTAAGTTCATTGCCCCGTCTTAATTTAGGTTAAGTTATCGATTCTTAATCTGATTTGGTGCGGGTATCAAATACCCCGTCACAACTCCCCCTTCACAAGATTCGGCCCACTGGGGCGAACCCAGATAGTAACCCCTATCTCACCCTGCTTATGGACTTTTATTTTTATTATATTATACAATCTAATGCCCGAAGCTTGATAATTGCCAGACCCCGGTTCCGAACACCCTTCTTGATTGGTGTTCCAATAAATACGAAACAAACAAAAATGAGCTGAAATTAAAGTTATCGATTTGATTTCATGAGATTTATCTCGCCCCCAATTCCCCAATCGGGTCAATGGGAGTTGTACTCTCAGCGGAGAGGTTGCGTCTTTCAACTTAATGTACGGTTTTCCTGGATGCATCAATCCCGATGAAGATATCATTTGAGGTCTGAAGTTAACAGTTACTGGAATTCCGGGCGTAGGATTCCCATCCGACCCTTTAAGTTTTAAATTTATACTTATTCTGATTATAACTAGATTAACTTAACGTTACGCAAATGAAGTAAAACTAATCAATGTTTTTAACGATTATTTATTTATGGGGAAAAGACACCGGCCCTCCCACTGGGCTCACATCTATTTTAGGAAAAGTAAATAGTAAATAGTGGGTTACTAAGTTTCCCCCCTCTACTCCCTGGGGCGATCCCACTGGGGGCAACGCAGGTATGAGTGGCCAGTGCCACCGCACTTGTTGCACTGGCCCTTCCTGGCCTTTGTCTCTCCCCACATTGTAGGCGGTTTGCGCCTCTGGCGGAAAGCAGGGTCAT
Organism: Andricus quercusramuli; assembly: GCA_932178445.1. Classification (NCBI taxonomy): domain Eukaryota; kingdom Metazoa; phylum Arthropoda; class Insecta; order Hymenoptera; family Cynipidae; genus Andricus; species Andricus quercusramuli. Next base: position 64,348 of record CAKNXH010063021.1, read on the forward strand.
TCCTTATTCTGGCCCTGACCCGCTCATACATTTCAGCCTCCAGTCGACGATTCCCGGCCTGTTGAGCCACCCTGCCCCTCACTGGAGCGGCTCGTGGCGGTGCTGCGGGTGGCTGTGCCACCGCCCGTTCTACTGGTGATGGTGGTCTCAATAGTGGCACCTCCCTTCCGATGACGGCCAGGTTGATCATTGCCCTCGCTTCAGCCAACCAATCGCGCTGACTTGGCTCCACGGCCTGATTCGATGGTTTTCCCCTGGCTTGTCATCGGAGCTACCAACTGCTCCTCACTGTGGGGTGCACCACACCGTGCCGCACCTGTTGACTCAACCTCATTGAAACCACTCGACGAAGATGGGCCTGGCTGGGCCAGTCCTGCGAAGTACGGGTTGGGCATCTGGCTTCCGGTCCCCGGAATGACAACTGTAGTTGGGCACGGCTGGAGCGATCCCACCGGTTGGTAGGGAAATACCTGGCATCCGGGTCCCATGATGCCCCCAGAGAATGGACCTTGCTGGACCACTCCCATGAATGGGATGTGCGGTACCTGGAATCCAGCGTTGTACTGGTAGGCCTGTCCTCCAGTGTAACAATGGTAGGCCTGGCATCCAGCTTGGAGATGGTGGGCCTGACATCCAGCTTGGCGATGGTGGGCTTGGCATCCGGCTTGGAGATGGTGGGCTTGGCATCCGGCTTGGAGATGATGGGCCTGGCCTCCAGCCCCCATGACTTCGATGTTAGACAGGCCTGGCTGGGCCAGTCCTGTTGTCTTGCGCCGGGATGCTGATTCTCCCGTTTCCTGGGTTCCGGAGTAGTAGTGGAGTGCCATTAACTTGGGTCTGGCCCCCGTTTCCGGCATCATTTGAACGTTGACCACAATTGGGGAACCAGACGCTTCCGTCGTCACGGCCACACTCGCAGCCGCGTCTTCGCCAGTCGACTCTTCCATTCTCCTATCTGAAACATTTATCAATGAGGGTGCCATGAAACAACCATTCTCGACACTCCTGTCTCTCTCTCTCTCAATATACCTAAAGAGAAAGGAGCCGCGCGCTCGCGCATTAGACGTATCTTATCATTCGCGCTTTCTAGGCTGAGTAGGAACGGTTACGAAGTCTAACTCGTTGCCTAGTTTCTAGCTCGCCATCCGACTGGTGTCCCGCATTCCCTAATCCCCAATCGAAATCAGTTAGGGGGCCCGAGAGTACCTCCCCTCCCCTTTCCTCAAGTTCCTCCTCTGACCCTGAATCTGGGATGTCGAATAATAGTCGGTCGAGTTCCGCTTGTTCCTACGGATCCTCCGACTCGTCGTCCTGGTCCTCGACGTACTTCTGAAGGTGAGAGGCATGATATCTTCCAGCCAGTCGCCCTTCTGGCGAGGCTAATTTATAAACGTTTGGTGAAATTATTTCCACCACGACGAATGGGCCACTGACCTTCGGCGCCAGTTTCGCCGCCACGTGCCCACTTTTGCTAGAGTACACCTGGGTCGGTTTCTTAACCTTATCGCCCACCTTAAATCGCAAGTCACGATGTTGGCGGTCATAGTATTTTGCTTGTCTGACGAAAGCCTGATCTTGGAACGTGCTCATAAGTTCTCTCAGGTGCTCTAATCGCCCCATCCGAGTTGTCCAGACTTGAAGGTCAGCTGGTGGCAACTCGGCCTCCCCCTCCTTTAAACTGCGAATAGCTTTTCGCAGACGGGGCTCCCGACCCAAATTGAGAAACGCTGGGGTCACTCGATTGGTACTATGCAGAGCCGTATTGTATGCGAATCGAAACTCGTTCAAGTGAAGATCCCAGTTTCGGTGATCTTGGTCAATAAATGACCTGATCATGGTTTTGAGAACCCTATTGGTCCTCTCCACAGGATTAGCCTGAGGGTGATACAGCGGTGTGAACGAACGGCGAATACCGAACTCCGCCGCAAGGTCGTTCACCGCCTTATTATTAAATTCGGTGCCACTGTCCGAGTGGAGCACCTTCGGTGTTCCCCACTTTGTAACTACCAATTCTAAGAAAGCTGCGTTAATGCTCTCCGCATTGGACTTCTTCAATGGTGTCAACTCAATCCATTTCGAGAATAAGTCCTGGAAGACCAATAGGTATTCATTTCGTTTTTTACTACGAGGAAACGGCCCCATAATGTCAGTCGCCACGACGGTCCACGGCTCCTGGACTACCCGTTGCGTCATAAGCCCTCGCGATTGGGATTGCTCAGGTTTATTGAGCTGGCATTTCTCGCAATTTCTGACAAAAGACGTGATATCTTTAAACATGCCAGGCCAATAGTATCGAACAGCGGCACGATGGTAGGTCTTCTCTCTACCTAGATGGCCGGCTTCCGGCGTGCTGTGCACTTCCTCTATCAGGTCCGACTGGAGGTTCTTAGGAACCACCAGTTTCCAAGCATCATAATCGTCCATGATGTCCTCCAACAACGGATTGTTTCGGTACTTCAGAAGCTCTCCGCTGACCACTTTCCAACCATGGTACTTCTGGGGTGATTTCAACACAGCCTCTCGCCGCCTGGCATACCACTCGTCCTCGACAGGCATCATGGCCGCAATATGGTCGGTTTCTCCATCCTCGAACATGCGGGAAAGCGCATCCGGCATTTGGTGCATCGATCCCTTCCGATGACAAATTTCGAAACTATATTCTAGGAGATCCAACGCCCAGCGCGCCAATCTGCCTGTCGGGTTTTTGAGGTTGTATAGCCATCGGAGGCTACTATGGCCAGTCACCACTGAAAAGTGGTACCCTTCGAGATAGTACCTAAACTTTCTGATGGCCCATACTACGGCCAGACACTCTTTCTCGGTAGTCCAGTAGTTCCGCTCCGCTTTGGACATCACTCTACTGGCGTATGCGATCACACGCTCGTGCTTGTCCTGAATTTGGGTGATTACCACACCCAAACCAAAATCACTTGCATCCGTTTGGACGCAGAATGGTAGATTGAAATCGGGGTACGCCAATACAGGCGATGACACCAAGGCTGTTTTTAGAGTCTGGAATGCCTCTTCCTGTTCGTCTCCCCAAGAGAAATTGTAATTTTTCTTGGTTAGACGAGTGAGTGGCTCACAGATTCTAGCGTAGTCCTTGATGAATCGCCTATACCATGATGTAGCCCCTATGAAACGTCTGACTTGTCTAACATTTCTGGGTCGAGGATATTAAAGTATGGGGCGGACCTTATCATCGTCTACTAGCAACCCATCTTTATTCACCTTGAATCCCAGAAACTTTACTTCCGTTTGACAGAATTTACACTTGTCTGGGCTGAGCGTCAGCCCGGCTTCATTTAATCGGCTAATTGTCCGCTCCAACCAGTACAAGTGCTCGTCAAGGGTTTCAGCGACGACGATCACGTCGTCGAGGTATGCAAATACGTGTGGTCTCATCTCCGGGGTGATGACCTTGTCCATCAACCGTTGAAAGATTGCCGGGGCCCCAGTGAGACCAAACGGCATGCGTTTGAACTGGTACAACCCTTTTCCTGGGATAGTAAAGGCCGTAATTGGCTTACTATCTTCACTTAAAGGGATCTGGTGGTAAGCCTTGTTCAGATCTAGGGTTGAGATGTATCGAGCGGAATTTAAGCGGTCCAAGATTTCCGCCATAAACGGAATCGGATACGCATCTTTCTTCGACACCTCGTTAACCCGTCGAAAATCTATACACAGACGGTAATTACCGTCCGGCTTACGGGCCATTACCACCGGGCTGCACCACTCACTACTTGAAGGCTCAATCAAGTCTTGCTCAATTAACATATTAGCTTCGGCAATTAACGCGTCACACACTTTAGGTGACATACGATGATTCCTCTGACGAATAGGAGGATTCCCTTGCGTGTCGATCCCATGTTCGACAAATTTCGCAGCGGGTAACTTATCGGGTTTCGGTTTTATTATACTCTTCAAGAACTGGTCTAACCTAACTTTCTCCGCTTCGCCCAGCAATGCAATGCCTTTACAAGTGTCGATCGTATTCTCGCCCGCGAAACCAAACGCAAATCTTATGATCGGCTCGTCAGCCAACCATAACTGCTTGTCACGCAAATGCAGAACGAACCCGAACTTTTCCGCAAAATCCATGCCTAGCACGCAAGTATCAGTTAGCCCAGGTACGATTTTAAAATTGATTACATGAGTGGTTCCTGAAAAGGTGGCCGGCAGGCGCGCCTCGCCAATGACAGACTCAATAGTGCCATTAGCCATCATGACAGCACCTGCTTTCGAGTAGTCAATCTTATAGCCACCAGCACCGAGTATCGGTAACCCTACTGACCCAAGATAAGTTCTAGATGAACCAGTGTCTACTAATTAATGGATTTCAGTACCCCCTATCGTTATACTGACGTAGGGTCTCGAGTTGGTACCAATCCCTGATAGAAAATCAAGCTCTGTTTCAGAAGAGCTGTTATTGAGCTGCCCCTTCGTTCCCTGAGCTTCTGAGAGTTTGGTAAGTCCAGAACTCAAAGATGGGTATGATTTTGAACGGAAGAGCGATTTTGAAGAATGAGTGAGAACATGAGTTCCCGAATTGAATTGAGCGACTGAGGGTGGGGAGGTCTCCCTCCCACATTTATGAGTTGAAGATAAAGTATTGAAAGTCAAATCAGGCTGAGTTGCAGAAAACAATTTCTGAGTCAATTCAGGTTTAATGGCAGAAGATGAGTTCTGAGTTAATGTAGGTTTAGTCCCAGAAGATGAATTCTGAGCCGATTCCAGCTTAATTTCAGAAGATGAGTTCTGAGTTAATTTAGGTTTAGTAGTCGAATTTGGGGGGGTTGATTCAGGTATCTCACTAATAGCAGAAATGAGGGTCTGCCTTGGACTAAAAGGAGTGGCGTCGACCCTAAGACGGCCCTCCTCTAGTGGTTTCCCTGACAATGAGCTGAGTCGCAAGTCTGCCTGACCTGGCCGTGCTTGCCACAATTATGACAACATTTTTCCCAACGAGTTTCGCATTTTCTCCACCCGTGACCGGCTCCACCACAATTGAAACAGGGTGGTTCAGATTTCGTTTGGACCTTCTTCCTCATAGGCGGACTCCGTCCTGTGGAGTCAAGCTTAGCTGACGCCTGCGCCACGCCCTCCTCACCGTGAGTTTCACCCTTATTGGTTTTGGGACTGGGTTTATTATTATTTCTGGCTTGATTGCCACTTGCCGAACTAAGCTTATCATAGGAAGAAGCCTTTGTGTCCAGTTTATCCACCAATTTCACCAACGCACTCACCAAGGATTCAAAAGAAGAATTGGCACTGCTCGATGCGGTGCCACTAGTGATTTTACCAGCTCCGCGAGAAAGGTTAGGGTTTTTGGCATAAGCCAATTCGGGAAAGAATGAATCTTCCGGGCTAGGAGGTTACCGCTCCCCTTTATCTAAATTCGCCGTTCTTTCTACTTCAACTGCAAGCAGCGTTAACTGATTATAATCATAAAACTCAAAGCGGCGAATAGACCTTTGAAGATCAGGTCTGAGATTACGATCGGCTCTGTCCATTTGTTCGTGCATGGTGACAGGCCGCTGGAATTTTAAGAATAAGCCTTGCAGGCAGGTTAGAAAATCAGCGGTCCGTTCATCACGACCCTGATAACGAGTGGCGACTTGCTCTTCAAGGCGCCATTGATAGTTGATGTCTCCTTACATCATTAGGAACGCAGTTTTGAAGTGCTGCCAGGTAGGCCAGGCATGAGAATTATAACGGAACCATTGTAGAGGCAATTTGTCCAAAATAAATGGAATTCCTATCAGTAATTCCTCATCCGTGAGGCCTGAAACGGAACGCCCCTCCTCCACCCTGGTCAAAAAGTTTTCAGCACTTGTTTCATTATCACCGCTGAAAGTGATTCCCCATTTTTTCACGATTGTGTCCACAGTTTTATTGTGGGACCTCGAATAGGGGTACTGAATGGGAGGGAGCCTAGCCCCTCCTAACTGGTTAGGGTTTGCGAAAATTGTCGAGTAGGGTGGCAGGGTTGAGGGAGGCATCCCGATAGTGGTCTGCTGAAAATAGGGACTGAACCTCTGTGGTCCAGCCGCAAACGGCGTAGATGCTGCCAAAACTGTCCCTAGGCCCGGTGATGCCCCTGTCGTTATGAAGACGGAACTATTGACCGTAACAAAATTATGATGACAAGTAACCGGTTGTACGCAGTCCTGAGTTGACTGCGTGTGCGTATGATCGCGTTGGGACGATGACGTCCACGGATTATTTTCCCATCCCCTATAAGGGATGGCTCGTGTGGGGTTAGCCCCCTCAGAATGCCCGCGAGTATTTGTGGGGAGCCGTGAAATGGCTCCTTTCTGACTGTCTACCTGTGGTGGCGTCACGTTAACTCCCACTGACAACCCACTACGTAACGCAGCTGGCGCAGTAAATGTATCAGAGTGAGATGGGGCCTCTCCTACAAAGCGGCCCCCCCTCGTAGCAATACTATTCGGTGGGTTGTACAAAGTTGAGGTCATCACTGGGCTTGTATAACAAAAGACGGAGAAGGTACTAGTGACCGGAGTATGGACGCTAGTTGCACCTGAGTAGGGTGGGATAGGATGTGGTTCGAGTGACCTGCTACTTACTTGCCCCCCAGTACCGAAAGCTGGAGATTCGAATAATCTCCGGGCGGCACCCAAGCATTCGTCGTAGGGATCTACCTCACTACTATTACGCGAGGGGCCTCTCTCTGTGTGAAGTAATACCCAGCCGACAATGTCATTAATAAACTCTTGTAATTTGACCGGGCGATGCACGCAGTCCAGGTCCATTTCGGGTTCGCATTCCATGGATTTGGGCACCTCCGGTACCGAAACTGTTCTTTTCAGGGACCGTATGGCCCGGGTCCGTAGAACCTCTAAGGATCCCGAGAGGTCAAGTCCCCTTTCGCGCAGGTATTGTCTGAGGTCATCCTCCGTCATCGACAATACGAAGGGTGGGTTTTCAATTTCCCACTCATCCGCCATTTTGAATTGATTACAATCCCACAACACCATTCAAAATTTTAAAAGTACAATACAAAAAATTCAAGGTTTCAAATTACAATTAAAAACAAATTCAAAGTATATTCACAGAAATCAGGGTAAATACAATCAATCAATCTTAAATTTATCATGCACAATAAACAGAAGAAATGCAAGCAAATGTTCGATTCTCCTGGCAGAAAACTCAAATCCAGGTAAATCGTTGAAGCTTGAGGTGAATCTGGATTTATTATTAGATCCCCACTATTGCCGTTGTTTGATTATTGGATTGACCAATCCAAGTCAAATTGAGGTTATGTTTGGTTTATCGCTATGCGACTTCAGTTTTGTCTGTTTATCCTTGCTACCTCAAAAAGGATAAATGAATAAGTTCGAGCAGCTTTGCCTTTTAATTGTAGGTGATGGTGACGTTAAACGCTTCGAGGAACTCCGTTCCCAGCACACAGCTGTCACTAAAATTCTCCAGAACCAAGAATTCCAAATCTGCCGTTCTATTGGCCACCGTGACCGATAAACTACAAACCCCCATGACCGGAATCTGATGTAATGACAAATCATAAATATGAGTTATCTCAGATTGCTCAATTTGTACCGGATAGTTGGCATTTCGCAACAACTGCTGACCAATCAAATTTCGATGATCACTTGTATCAATCACAGCATGAACAACAATTCCAAAAAGTTGGACCGGAAATGACATATTTAATGATCAATTTATTTTCATTTTTCAAAAAGGAATGTATTTAGTTCAAATTTTTCATTTACAATTGTTCTTCAAATTGTTTACCTTAAATGGTTGAATAACCTTCCTTTGTTTTTATAAACCAGAGGAAAGTTAATTTATTTTGATTCAACCCAAATACAAAGTTTTATTTCACCTCCATTTTAGTTATATTTTCATTATAATTTAGTTCTCTTTCAACATTTCCATTTACTCCCAAAATCATTTTAATTTAATTTTTACTTTTAATTACTGAAGTTAATTGGTCAGTGTTGTTTGGCAACATCCGTATTGCTATTCAAACTACCTTTCTGTGTGGTGACTCATTCCCCGATAACACCAGTCACCTCAAACCTCAAAACAATTTCCATTATTATTGGAACTTTTATTGTTTCTATTGAATTATTAAGACCTTAACTTGTCTTACATCTAAATTTTTCTTGTGTTTTAATTTTAGGAGCTTATTAGCTTGACTGGTCTGTTTCAGTCATTCATTTCTTATTTTAAAGCTTAAATCTACTGATTTTCAGTCGTTCGACTGACTGACTCTGGGTAGCATGTTTTCCATTTCTAAGTTTTATCTTTTCCAATTTCAATGTAAAATTCTATTTAAATGGTTTATTAGGGTTATTAATTTTTGAAATCCATTCCAAGAATTCCAGCACTCATGACTTCCCCTGGCATTACCTGCTACTCACTGCCAGCGTCATTCGGGCCCATAAGTTGGTCGCCATTTGTAAGCCTCTATTTAACGTTCTGAATATTTGAAACCTACACACTATTATTTTGGGACTAAGTATCCCAAAACTGATTGCCTGAAGGGCGCCAGGTAGTTTCTCGAAACTACCAAAATTCACTTCTGAAGTTTACTCTAGGTTATATACCGGTTAATCTCATGTTCACAAAAAAAAACGTTATTTTTTTTAAATTTTATTTTAAACTCGTTAGAGCAAACAGTAAGTTAGAGTGGCTAGCTTGCTCGATAGAGTGGGGGGGGGGGGGGAGGAAAAGACCTGGTCTGAGGACAAGTCATGAATAACTCCAATTTTCACAAGAATAATATAATTAAAACAATCATCCACGGTAATGTTACAATTCTTCTGAGAACGTTCGCACCGCCAATTTAATTAAAAAACGATGCAACGATTAGGTATGGGGTTGAGTGACACATGGCCCCGTATTTCAAATCCCATCGATTAATAAAATCAGTAGCGCGGGTCAGAATGAGAGAAAACTAGTACCGGCCTTTATTCAAAAATGCGGCCAGATGTCCGCCATTTTAATTTCTACGTCCCGTATAATGGTGTGGCATCGAACGCCCACGCTCAACGCGGCATGGTCAGAATGACCATTCCGAGTTTTAACTTTGACATTCGCCCGAAAATACCACTTCCCATTGATCCGAGCGACACAATAAAAGAAACACTGAAGTTAATTCGCGACCCAACATGAAACTATAGTTAAGGGCGAGGCAATTACCGAACCTCCCGCAGCATGCCTACAACTTCGGCATTTTCAATCTGATTTCAATTTATCCCTTATCAACGTCACGCAAACTGGGTGAGAAAAGATTACTAACCTGGGAGTCTCCTTCGTCCCCGCCAAGAACCTCGGCCACTAGTCGCCATGTGGACAATAAGTCAGTCCAATTTTTGGTATCTCCTCTCTCTCAATATCAAAAGTCCGTGAGCGGAAAACCAAACCACCGTTCGGTTGGAACGTAAAACAACGAATGCTTAACGGAGCGGTTACTTCCGTCTTGCCGGAAGGGAGTCGGAACGCAGCCGTGCGCATGGTTCTTGGGAGGGAGTGAGAGGCCCCAAGTTGGCGCTTCGGCGCGCCGCCAGATGTCGCCACGATGCCCGATTTTCGGTCCGCTCGTCGTACCCGCCGAGCTGGCTGACAACCTGTCAAAAGTGCTTTCCACCGTCGTATCCAAGTCCTGATGTTCCCTGGCATTCTTGCATGAAAGGGACTCCCATCCAATCATATATGCCCGGGAACTGTTGTTAAGTCCTCGACCGCAAACTCTGTTATTGGAACTCGGTGCAGGTATCGCTGTCTCCGAAGTAAAAGCAAGGGTAGAGTGCTACCCCATTTCAGCTCACCAGATGAGGAATATATAAAAAAACAAAAACAAAACAGACTAAATGGTCGAAATTAAAATTACCAAAGTGGAACTTCGTTGCCTGGCCAGTATCACTTAGCTTATAATTTGACCTACTCTAAACTTACTAAAATTTATTAAATTAATAGAAAAATTTTGATTCGTTGCTTTAGGTTCATTGCCCCGTCTTAATTTAGGTTAAGTTATCGATTCTTAATTTGATTTGGTGCGGGTATCAAATACCCCGTCACGACACATACATACAGACAGACACATTCGTAAAAACCTTTTTTTTTTGCGGTCCGGGGGTCTCCAAACCGGGACCCTTTGTCAAAACCCGGGGGGGGGGGCAAATTTTAGAGAAATCTAATAACTTCTCTAGATGAGAATGTAAAAATACAAATTTTCAAGTACGATTCTTTTTCTATAACATGTAACACCGTACACAGGCCATCTGCACACGTCTACTTTTCTGCGTGCACAGTTAAGAGTCTCCCATCTCAGCACGTGATCTGTTTCAGTGCTACCATTTGTGCGCATCTAAATTTCGACGTGAACAGTTGGGAGTCTCCCATCTGTGGACGTTAACCGTTTCCAGGGTACCATCTCTTTACGTTGACATTTCGACGTGCGCAGTTGCGAGTGTCCCAACTGTGCACGTCTCAAATAATACGATTCGATTTGAAAGTTGCAGGTCCTCGTGCACAGATGGGATACTCCCAACTGTGCAGGTCGAAATTTGCAAGGGGTACAACTGTGCACGGAGCAACTGTGCACTTGCCCAACTTTGCACGTCGAGGGCCGGCGGTACAACTGTGCACGCTGTGGACCGCTGTCACAACAGTTCACCTGCACAGATAGAAGACTCCCAACTGTGCACGTGCACATATATGAGACTGTGCACGTATCAGTTAATAAGATAACATGCTTAACTTACAAGTCCGCGTGCACATATGAAGAGTCTGCGGTCTAAACATGTTAACTGACATTTTAGAAATTTTATTCAGCGACGAAAAAACGTGTTCATTTTGAAAATTGTAAAGATTTATTCCAACCTCCAAGCTTATTTTGTTGAAGACCGCAATTTCAATAATATACATAAGATTTATAACAATTCTAGTGAAATTAAACTTTTTACAGCGTTTTGAATCTGTACGTATGTTATCTGCAAGAGGGTCCCGCGGTCTTAGCCTGTTATCTGCAGGAGCGCGCACCTGGTACGCGAGCGTTTTGATTTTTTTGCCTCTTTCGCATTTTTCCTGCGCTCTCGGTATACCTAAATACAAGTGTTATGTATCACAGTGTTCGTTGAACAATGCAGAAAATGAAAACTAGTTGTATGAATTAAAAAAGTTATCTACCACTGTTTACGATCGCATGTAAACATTTGCGCGGCACTCGTGTGTGTACTTTCGAGGCAACGTATAGGCGACACTGGCAAACGTGACATCAATGCAGCTCCAAAGCTCGATTCACACGTTCACGCACTATGAAAAACACCCAGTCACACGGTCCCCTCAGTCTTTTTATACGAGTTGGCTTAGCGAAACGGATTGAAAACACAAATTCTCCTAAGCCGCCATAAGTAGTTGACAGGTTTAGATCGCGGACCAGTGCTGCAGATACCGAAACGCGTTTTTTAAAAATTCATTGAAAAATTATAATTTCGACATGCGGCTGGAAGGATAGTAGCCGCATATTAAAAAACTTCAATGGAGTGCAAAAAAGTAGATTTCGAAAAAACTATCAGTTAAAGGGGTTAGACCGTGGACCCTTCATATAGGAGACTCACAACTGTGCGCATTTCAATTGATAGGATCCGACTTTTTATTCAAATGTCTACGTATACAGATGGTACCCTCCTAACCGTGCACGTTTTCATTAAGGGGATCAGATTTTCAACTTTTAAGTCCACGTGTGCAGATGGTACCCTCCCAACTGTGCATGTCTCAATTGATATGATCAGATTTTGAACTTACAAGTCCACGTGTACAGCTGGTACCCTCGAAACTGTGTACATCTCAATTAATAATAAGATAAGATGCACAAATTACAAGTCCGCGTGCACATACGGGAGACTCTTAACTGCGCGCGTATCCGTTAATAGAATAAGACTCTTTATTTAAAAATGCACACACACAGATGGTACCTTCCCAACCGTGAACGTCTCAATTGATACGATCAGATTTTAAACTTACAATTCGTCGGCTGGGGGAAGGACTGTGCCGACTCGAATGAGCGCTGAAAACTGTGCCGATTCGGCCGGGTGCTGAAAACTGTGCTGATCCGTACAAGTCGCGAAAACTGTGCCGATTCGTGTGAGCCGAGAAAACTGTGCCGATTCGGATAAGTTTTGGAGAATGAGTGGTACCGCAGGGTACCACTAAGAGCAACTGCCATCTAAAAAGAAAATGTCAATAGCCCCCAGTAGAACCGCGGTAAAATACACCTATGGCCACGTCTCACATCCGTGAGATGGGTGGTCACAGGGAACGACGAAATCACAACGACAGGCCGGCGAAACCCTCGTGTATCTTAAGGACACGAAGCGACCCAAGGATGACAGCTTTCTGCATCCATCTCGCAAGTGCCTTGCCATATTTTTGGCTCGCGGGTATGGCCTTAAGGTTACGAACCAGTGATAATTTAGCACCTCCGAGAGCACCTATCACAAGGACAATTACTCGTACCGAATATTTTGTGTACAGTCGTTGCAGCTCTCTTTTAAGGTCTTGATACCTCTCCTCTTTTTCTTTCTCCTTTTCAGTGATGTTGTATTCACACGGGGCCGAGAATTTGATCACTATTATCATTCGTTTCTCGAAGTCTTGGAGAACAATGTGACGCCTCGAGTACGCAACGGAGACTGCTGCCCGAAAATCGTAGTTCCAGAAAATCTGGCACTTCTCGTTTCGGACAATTGACTCTATATCCCTTGGAGCGTTCGGCAGTGCAGGGTCGCGACCAACACCGTAAGAGCTACAAAGGTGGTAATAAAGTACTCTTAGGGCCGCATTATGTCTATAGATATACGTTGTTCCTGCGTGGGTCGGACACCCCGATAGTACCTGAATTGAGCCCTGATGATTTGAGGAAAGCAAAAGTTTGCTCCTTCGACAAGGACTGTTTTTCTACATTTCTGTAAAAGTTTCCGTGCATTTGCTTGTCGAGTAGCTCTTGGTGAAATTTTCCAACCTCTGCTTTCTTTACTTCGGCTTTTAGACGTGAAGCATCTGGATGGAGTAATGCACTTTCCTCACTTCTGATGTTACAATTCAGGCCAAGGGTCTCAGCAGCTTGCTCCGCGGCTTTGTAAAGGAACGCCCCTTCGCCAATCATCTCGTGGTTTCTGACCATCTTTAGGAGAGGATCTCTGCCATTCGCAACGATGTAAGCTGTACTCAAAACAATTCGGTTATGAAGACACTGGAGATTCAGAAGTCCGCGTCCGCCTTGCTGGCGTGAAATGTATAATCGCGGAACTGAAGAATTGATATGCAAGCTTTTATGCATATGCATGATCTTACGCGTGGTGACATCAAGGGCCTTAAGCTCGTTCTTCGTCCATTGAACCACCCCAAACGAGTAGAGTAGAACCGGGACGGCAAGCATGTTAGTCGCAGATACCTTGTTCAACGCCGACAGATTGGAAGACCAAATCTGTCGAAGAAGATGCTTGTATCTGCTTCGGAGAGACTCCTTCACTGATGTTGCGTCCTGAATGCGGCTTTGAGGCACGCCCAGGTATGTATAGGTCTCTCCAGTGTTAAGATGTCTAATAACACTTATATCCACAAGCTCAGGGTCCTTGGGAACGCCAGTAATCTTTCCTTTCTTCAAATGAAGTTTGGCACACTTGTCCAAACCAAAGTCCATCCCAATCTCTCCTGTGTAGTTCTTGACGATATTTAAAGCACCTTGAAGTTTGCTTTTACCAGCGGCATAGATCTTCAGGTCATCCATATAGAATACATGAGTGACCTTATGCTCACGCTGATTAGTGTCGCCACAGAGGTATCCAGGAGAATTTCGTAGTGCAAGAGATAGAGGCAAAAGTGTGATGCAAAAAAGCAAATGGCTCATACCATCCCCTTGAAAGACGCCCCTCTGGAAGGTGACGTTGTTCGTCGTCAGACGATAATTTCTAGATGAGATGGTAAATCTAGTTTTCCAAAGAGGCATCAATCTCTCTATGCATCTCACTATGTGTGGATGTACCTTCAAGCTTTCCAACAGACAGATGATAAGTCTATGAGAGGTTGAATCAAAAGCTTTCCGGTAGTCAATCCAGGCCATTGACAGGACGCGCTGATGGACTGCAGCGTCTTTACAGACACACCCGTCAATCAGCAGGTTCTCTCGACAGCCTGCTACACCTTTTTTCGAGCCACGTTGTTCGTACATCTCTCGCCATACAGGCTCAATTCGTCGAACAATCCTGTTGTTTAGGATAGCTGTAAAAATCTTATACAGTGTGTTCAAACAAGTATTGGCCTGTAATTCTCTGGTTTGGACAAGTCGCCTTTTTTCGGTAGGAGTATAGTGCGTCCTAACACTAGCCACTGCGGAATGGGCATCTCCGACTTTAAATATGAGGTGAATATGCGGGCCAAATGTTGGTGTGTAGAAGTAAACTTCTTCCACCAAAAGTTCTTGATACAATCTGGTCCAGCACCGGAAAAGTTCTTCGTGCCTCTAAGTGCTTTTTTCACCTCTTCGGCAGTGACTGATGGGCACTCCTCCTCAGATTTTATGAGGCTGTCGCAAAACTCCTTGAAGCGAATGATATTGTCAGTATCTTCCTTCAACTCTAGTGTTTTCGGGATCTTGTACACCTCTCTCCAAAAAGT
>CAKNXH010063022.1:2764-34354 GCA_932178445.1 Andricus quercusramuli
AAAAAATTGGCTGATTGGCACTTAGAAATTTTTATGGTATGATATTGCGGACCAGTCCCAGATCTGGTCCAGACTAGACTGTCAAGACAGTAAGAAAAAAAATGTATTTCTACTAGTGTTAATTTCTCATTTTGTATAATTGTATACATCCTGGCAATTTTTCGAAAATGTTAAACAAAATTTGGCTGATTCACACTTAGAAATTTGTGTGTTATGGATTGCTGACCAGTCCCAGATCTGGGCAGAACTAGACTGTCATGATTAGACGGTCTACATGACGCTAGATTTGGGCCAGATTAGACATCAGACTGCCAGAAGATTTTTCCACTAGGGTTGTTATAAATCATTTTTTCAACCGAGAAGATTTTCGGCGAAACAATATTATTTCAAAAATTTAAATAAACAATATTGCTTAAATATATCAAATTACAAAAGAACATTTTTTTAATTCAGTTTGTTGTATTGAAAAATTTTTTGCACTTAATTGGTTGTGATTTATTATTGGAACAGTATCTTGTAACGGAAAATACACCTATAATAAACTTAGCAGTTTTCGGAATACGGACCATGAGGTCCCTTTTTATATAGAGTTCGACATCTGATGTGCACATCAATGGTAAAAATTATAACAGATACTCAGATTCAACGCCTACAGTCTACATTTTTTTCATACGGCAGAACATATTATAACACAGATATATCTTTGATATAATTTAAATTCAATCTGTTCGCTTTATTTTCATATTTGAGATTTATAGCGCCCACTAATCTGACACAATTAAAGTACGAAATTAAATAATCCGTAGTCGATATCTAGTTTACAAAATATATCTCATTATATGGGAAAAATGAATGTTAAGTAAAACAGAATGTATTGGTCTTTTAGAACTGAAAATAAGTTCTTCTAGAAAAAATGCAACTATCACAACTTGACAATTCAGCAGTACAAAATAAATGATAGTAATACAAAAGAGAGAAATTAAATATTTAAGATTTTATAAAAAAATTTTAAGAATTTAAATTTTTGATTGAAATATTTTACACTAAATATTGTTAAATAAAACTAGTTAGGAGGAACTCTGTAATGTTGAATAACTCATGGAAATACTAATATTCATTTCACCGATTCTTTTTAAACGAGCACTATTTCAACGAAGTTCCTGGTCGGATCAGTAGCTGGGCTACCCCTGGTTAGGTTTCACGGTCAGGAAACAGTGGGGAGCCGGTCGGGCTACATTTTTCTCAAATCACCTAGTCGGGAGCCGACCAGGCACTGGTCAAGATACCTTTTTATGTAGAAATTACACAATTTTTAAGAGCTGTGGCATTATCAGAGACGCACTTACGAATATTAGATGAATTATTATTTGAAAAGTAAAATTTAAAGACTCTTAAGGTCAATAAAAAAGAATTTAGCTTTCTTAAAATTAAAAAAAAATCAAGATTTAATTTTTTTCAATGTTTTAATTTATTAAATAAAACTGTTATCTTTTCTGCTATGTGCAACAACAGAATTGTTACAATTTTTATAATTTTCTTAATTTTCAGAAAATTTTTAGTTTGTACACTTTCAAATTTACCGCCTTGCCACTTATAGTCAGTTTCAGTTTCGCGCCTCGAACAAGAATGTTCACAAGTAAAATCGTGATCCGTAACTAAAATCAATCTTATTTCAGTAATCAGTTTGAAAACCCCACTTAGTGCGCGGATAATTATTATTTTTACCCGTTAGGCTGAACAGCCCCTCAGGTTAGTTGCGAATACAATAATAAACAGCCGCGGACAGCCGATAGGAACCAGTCATGGGTGTGGTCAGCCCAGCCAAAGATATTGGCCTAGCACTGCCTAGCACTGGTAGAAAACACGATGACCATGGCTTGGGAGGACCCACCCATTCACGTTCATACGCAATGGGTGGGTCCTGGCAGGCCGAGGTGCAGCGTGTATCCACCTAGAAACACTACCCGAATCAAAACTAAAAATCTTGGAAGAGAAAAATCCTGCTGCCCATTAGACACCGCAGCGATGACACTGCCCGCAAGGGATGTGTGAAATGATTCGCCTGTAAAGGGCCAAAGGGGTAGTGATGCCAGTAGGCGCGCTGCCTTGCAGAGGGACGTTAGGATACCAGGATGAAACTTTAATGTGTCTGACGACAAGTTGACATGGTCCTTGTCAGAGTCGGAAAGCTCCCATACTTAGACCTAGGGAGGTATGGGGGTTATTACTCCTGCGACAGTGGACTCACCTACGATCGGAATAGGATCCTAACGTGCGGATTATCTTGAAAGTACCATGGCTAACTTGCAAAAACAAGAAACTACTGTTAAAGATCTAAGGGTAGGAACTCTAAACGCACGTAGCCTAAGTACTGGCGGATTTAGCGAACTCATTAAGATAGCAAATGATTACAATACTGACCTAATAGCACTCCAAGAAACATGCTGGCCAGGCGATTTCGCCTCAATTTCTAAGGATAACTGTACTTTTCACTATGGTGGAGCTAAGGAATGGAGACTGGGCACCGGTTTTCTTATTAATAAACGAATTTTGCAAGCGGTTATCGACATGCAATTCATTAACGATCGGTTATCATACATTGTACTGAAGGGTATTTTCAGCAAACAGGTATTAATCAATGTGCACTGCCCCACCGAGGACAAAGACGAACACACTAAAGATCTGTTTTACGAAACAATCGAGCAGGTTTTTGACAAGTTCTCAACTTTTGATGCAAAAATAGTATTGGGAGATTTCAACGCGAAAATTGGAAGAGAACCGATGTATAGGCCTACAATAGGATCAGAAAGTTTGCATGACGTCAGTAACGACAATGGAACTAGAGTAATAAACTTTGCAGCTTCAAAGAACCTCGTTGTCAAAAGCACATATTGCAAGCATAAAAATATACAAAAGGCCACCTGGAGATCACCAGATGGTAACACTCACAATCAGATCGATCACGTTCTAATTGACAGAAGACGTCATACAAACATTCTCGATATAATATCGTATAGGGGAGCGGATTTAAATTGAGACCATTTTCTCGTGATAGTAAAAATAAGATCTAGGCTAGCGATAACTAAGAAAACAAGCCGCACAGAGCCAACATTTCGTTTCAATATAGATAAGTTCAAAACAGCAACAGAAACATTAAATTATCAAGTTGAGATTTCTAACAGCTTTGACGCTGTCCAAGAACAGAGAGGCGATAACAATAATTGCGAGGAGGATCCGGAAACCCTGTGGAGCAATATAAAAAAGGCGGTAAAGACAGCCGCGAAACTTACGATAGGTTTAAAGAAAGTAACAAAAAGCAAACCATGGTTTGACGAAGAGTGCAAACTCGGGTCTGAAAAACGTCGGAAGGCTAGACTAAGTAGTTTACAAAATAAGTGCGATCAAACACATAAGAAGTATCTCGAGATTAGTAAAAGTACAAACAAGCTCTATAGATCCAAGAAAAGGAAGTGGGAAAAGAATAAAATACTAGCAATAGAAACGCATAATAAACAGAATAACCCGCGCGAGATGTACAGGGGAACTAATTTTATAAGGAAAGGCTTTCAAAGCAGAACGGAAGTAATGAGGGACGAAAATGGCAATCTAGTAGCCGATGCGACAGAGAGACTGAATTTATGGAAAGACTATTTCGATAAACTATTAAATGTACGCGAAGCCCCCTTTGAAGGTAATCTCGGCGAAATCCACACCGCTGATCTATTAATTGATGATCCTGCTTATATAGAAATAGAAATGGCCATAAAGAAGTTGAAAATAACAAAGCCGCGGGCATCGACGACCTACCGTCAGAACTGATAAAAAATGGAGGCCCTTGCCTCACAAGACAAATTATTAAATTAATACGCACAGTTTGGAAAACAGAACGCATTTCGGAAGAATGGAATACCTCTATCGTTATTCCCATCTTTAAAAAAGGCGATAAAACTGACTGTAACAATCATCGGGGAATTTCACTTGTACCTTCGTGCTACAAGATCCTGTCTAATGTAATCCTATGTAGACTGACACCTTTTGCCGAGGAAATCATTGGGGATTACCAGTGTGGATTCCGCCGAAACCGATCTACAAGCGATCAAATGTTTACAATTAGGCAACTGCTAGAAAAAAAAATGGGAATTTAAAGAAGTAGTGCATCAGCTATTTATCGATTTCAAAAAAGCGTACGACTCTGTTATACGCGCACTCATGTACTGGATCCTAGAGTTCTTGGGTGTACCAAGAAAATTGGTTAGACTTATCGAAATTTGCTTATGCGGCAGTAGGCGTAGAATACGCGTAAACGGTAGTTTACCTGAAGAGTTTTCGACCCGCGATGGCCTGAAACAGGGCGATGCACTTTCGTGCGTCCTGTTTAACTTAGTTTTAGAATACATGGTTAGGCAAGTGCAGGCGAATCCGACCGATGCTACCCTCAATGGGATAATACAAATTCTTGGATATGCGGATGATCTCGACTTACTAGGGAATTATAAAGAAACGGTAGCTGATAATGCAGAAATCTCGATCACAGAAGCCAAAGATATTGGCTTGGAAGTTAGCGAATCCAAGACAAAATATATGACCGTCATGAGATCCGAACAAGGTAATCAAGACGGGGATCTTATGGCCGGAAATGTGAAATTTGAAAGGGTTTAAATAACTCAGGTCTATTATAACTAGCGAAAATAGGATTAAAACGGAAATCAACGCGCGGCTGCATGCTGGCAATGGGTGCTATGATGCAGCAATCACACTATTAAAATCGCGATTGCTATCTAGAAGCATCAAAGTAAGAATCTACGAAACAATAATAAAGCCGGTCGTCATGTACGGGTGCGAAACGTGGGCGCTGATGAAAGGAGAGGAGAATAGGTTTAGAGTTTTTGAGAATAAAGTACTTAGAAAAATCTATTTTCCAAAAAGGGATGAAGAGACCGGCGAATGGAGAAAACTGCATAATGATTAGCTGCATGCTCTATACGGGTCAGCAAATATTAATAGAGTAATGAAAGCGCGTAAACTAAGATGGGCGGGGCATATAGCAAGAATGGGAAATTAAAAAACAGTGGCGCAAGTTTTAAGAGGGAGACCGATTGGTAAGAGACCCTTAGGCAGACCGAGAAACAGATGGGAGAAAAATGTAAGGGATGATTTAAAAGAACTAGGACATGATTACTTAAACTGGATGGAGGATGCACAGGATAGAGATGTGTGGCGGTCTCGGGTTAGTGAGGCAATGAACTTTCGAGTTCGAACTGCTAATCTATAATAATAATAATAATAATAATATTGTTGTGTATTCATTTTTTTCTTCCTTCCTACCTGCATATTTTCATATTTTCACATGTCCTTCTTGATGGATTTTTGTGCGCTCAATATCCGAATCTGAGGTCAAAAGTTATCCATCGTATCAAGTTTTTCGAAAAAATTAGATATACACAAAAATCGCACTTTCATTGTCTGAGCTGAATTAATTCATTATTACACTCTTTGAATACATTCCAAAATTTTCCTAGTGTTTGTTCATGAATTGTTTTGATAGCATTTAAAGTGCTGTATTTACACCAGAGGCTACAAAATCCTATGGCAGAACATTTTTGGCAGGATTGCTTAGGAGCATTCCCATATTACGCAATATTAAAAAGATGAGGCAGGGGATTCGTGCTTCGTTGTGGTCTGTTATGTGGAGGAGAGGAGGTTATTTTTGACCTAATTACATAACATGTTGAATTGAATGTATTTTTATAAAAGCAAAGAGCGAGAAAAAGATTCATATATCATATTTGCGCAGAAGTGAATAATTTTTGTCCATTACTTGAAATCCGTCTTAAATTTTTAAAAAGGATGAAAATTAACAAAGCGGCGACGATCCAAATTGAAAAACTAAAAGTCTGAGAGAACTTTTTTCCCTGAAAATACACTACCGACAGAATGTTTTGATACATTTCCTTCAATTGTTTCAAAGTTCGTACTTCAAATACAAACTATCCGTGCAGAAACTGAATCTGCATCTGTGTAAGATGGATTGTAGGAAATATGAGGAAATTTCGAGTCGAATCCGCCTATGCGAAAATTATTTTAATGAACAAATAAAAAAATGAATAGCTTTAAACTCAAAAGTTATTTTGCACAATGAATATTTTGAAATCTTGTGTTCAACTCCTTGCTATGTCAAAAACAAAGTTTCTACAAATGTGGAAAAATAACAAAATCAAGAGTAAATCCTACTCTTCGAGTCTAGATTAAGAGCACAAGTAAATATAATGTAATTGCTGAGTATTCTTACAAAATATTGATTCGTACAATAGAAATTTTTTTAAGCAAAAAGTCCGAGATTCGTCGTTAACTTTCATTTTTTACAAGGTGCAGCATCATATTCCATTAGACATAAAATTGAATATGAAGGAATGTGAGGTTGCATCTTATAACAAGTGAAGTTTAACGACGCATCTTGGAATTTTTGCTCCCAAAAATTTCTGTTACCCGTGTAATTATTTTTTGTAAATACTCAGCAATTACATCTTGATATATTCGTGCTTCTAGTTTAGATTTGAAGAGTAGGCTTTTATCTTGATTTTGTGATTGTTTCAAAATCTTGGGAACCCTTTTCTGTATTTGGCAAAGAGTTTAACTGAAGATTTCAAATTGTTAATTTAGCTAAAGAAACTTTTAACTTCGAAACGAAATATTTTTTGACTTGTCCATTATAATAATGTCAGCATAGGCTGATTCGATCTTATATTTTTTCTTATATTTCAAATATTTTCAATTAAAAAGTCCTAGAATCAGTTTCTGCGCAGATATTCAGATGAAGTATGAATTTTCAAACAGT
This sequence comes from Andricus quercusramuli, assembly GCA_932178445.1. Lineage (NCBI taxonomy): Eukaryota > Metazoa > Arthropoda > Insecta > Hymenoptera > Cynipidae > Andricus > Andricus quercusramuli. The sequence goes on from CAKNXH010063022.1 coordinate 9,600, forward strand.
CCAAGGAAATGTACCTGAACTTTCTGTCGGTATTGTGTAACGTTATTTTCGAATTTTTCTCGTAAAAATTGCAATGTATCAAAATAGAGCGAAAGGCATTTTTTGGGTCCCTATCACCTCGCAAGCGGTAAATCTCTCTGAGGCATGTCACATCTGCGGCATGTCACAACTGCGGCATCTCTACCTAGCAGCATCTCTCACCAGTGAAAAGGGATTCGACCAATAATATTTCTGTAGCCAGTCAGAGGGGTGCCTTCTCGCCCCCCCCCCCCCATTAAACGTTGGAAAAGGGTTAGGGGCTTGACCAAGCTTACTTCTTGGGCCAGTCACAGGGATGCGGTGAGAGATGCCGCAACATTTTAATTTCACTGTGAGAAATGCCGTGCGGGGAAGAAGCCGCCAGATAGAGATGCCGCAGTTGTGATATGCCGCAAATGTGACATGCCGCAGTTGTGACTTGTCGCCTGTGCGATGATAATCAGCCAATTTCTTCTTATTATCTTGTTAAATCTGTGATAGATTGTGGGAAAATATGAGAATTCCATTTATCTACAAAAAATGCTTATGGCCACAACAGGATGTCTTCCATATAGAAGGCGACATTCAAGCAAAAATAAAAATGCCTATTTTTTGTAAGAACCGACTTTTTACATTTCCAAACAAATCGTCGCCATTCCATAATTTTGAACATTTTTATCGGCGGATTTTGAAACAGGATGGCCAGGCTTAGCAGGATTAGAATAAAATTGGAATGTCTGTATCAGGTAAGAAACTATAGAATTTTGAAGAAAGAAACTGGTTTATTTTTTTCAATAGGCAATGAACTGTAAAAGGGAAGGGGACACGGTCCGACCAGCCAGCGCTATTTGTCGGTAATTTTTGACGAATTGACACTGGATAGTATAAAACAGGCATGCTCTGAGAGAGAAAATTTCGTCGAAACTGCTCAGTTATCAAATGGGATTTCTCCGCCTCGACTGCCCTATACTTGATCAAATTCCCGAGAGCGAACACCACCACAAGCCTCTGGAGCTAGGCAGAGGGAAGTGGTGGTGAAACTGAAACGTGTGGCCTTTAAGACGATTTCCCCTCTCTGGCCAGGCCTGGTATAAAAGCAGGTGGAATTATACGGTACTTAAATACTATTGTGCAGTCAATAGTATCCACAAAACGGGAAAAACCAGTAGTGAGTGACTTTTTTAATATATTTTGCTTCTTTGGATAACCAAAATTATATGCCTACTTTTGTTTACTTGCCATAATCCGAACTTTTTTTTCTTATAGAAATAAAAAATGAACACGTTATTTTCGTAACTGAAAGTTAAATTTGAAAGAAGTTAAGGACTAAACATTATATAATGAAAATTTTTTGAATAAAATTTGCATACGAATGCGTATAGAAATTCAATACTATCCTCTGACAAAATTTACGTAGAAAAAATTTCTTTAGTTCATATTCAAGTAAAGCATTCTCGCAATTAACTGTAACGAAAATCCTGCTCAAAATATAGAGGTGAGCCATATCAGAAAGCACACATCGACATCTTATATTAAAAATCAAATTATATATTTGCATGTTCCGTATTATGTATTTTCATATTTGTTTTTACAAAAAGTTGAAAATTATTTCAATGTAAGAAACACTTTATTCAGATAAATTTTATTTAAAAATAATATTACGTTCGTTTTAAATGAAACTCATATATATTAATTTTCTTTTCGTTTATTATTGTTGCAGGTTATGACGACGCCATATTGCGGGAAAGATAGTGTGACTATGAAAATCATTGGACACTTTGGCTTCACACAATCGGAAATGTCAGATAAATTGGTGTTGAAATCTTCTAAAGCCAATCACTGTAGCTTCCAGAAATGTGGTAGTTTCTCCAATTTTGCATACGACGAGCAATATATCCAATGCATCGCTCCGTAACAAAATAATAAAATGATTTGAAATGTGAAGAAAAAAATTAAATATACAAATTGCCTTGAATTTTCTTGCAATATAATTTACTCAAGCATATCCTATACACGAACTAATTTTCTTGTTTGTAATTATTTTGATTGAAAGAAATAGTTTCTAAACTATTATACAGCCTATTCACTAACGACGGCAAAATAGATAGAGAGTTAGATAGGCGCATAAATAAGGATAAGCAGGTTATCGGTAGAGCAGGGTCCATCCTCACAAATAAAAATATATCAAAAAATGCTAAAATGGCCGTACATAATTCTATATGCGTACCGTCTGTACTATATGTTAGCCAGACATGGACCTGTCAAGAAAAGGACAGGAGTAAAATTAACGCGATCGGCATGAAACCTCGGCGTATAATATGCCGCAAAACACTGATCGACAAAGTCCGAAACGAGCCAATCCTCAAGGAATGTGGTACAGAAGAGACACAAGTTGATATATGGGAAAGAAATCAGTTAAGATGGTTCGGATATCTTGAAAGAATGAAAGATGAACGACTGACCAAGCAAGTGTATAAAGGTAATGTAAATGGCAGAATGCCCAGAGGTAGACCGCCGAAAGAATGGTCGGAATCTGGGAATGAGACATCAATCCGAAGAGACATAAGAAGCCATAAAAACACAAGAGCTTGCATGAAAAAATGCATGGACGTGAAGGAAGCTAGAGTAGTATGCCAGGACAAAAAAGTGTGGCGACAAATAGTTTGTAAACAGAGTGACAATACAGTGAATGAGTGAATCAACAACTTTTGGTGGAAGAAGTTTACTTCTACGCACTAACATCTGGCTCGTATATTTACTACTTTCTTAAACGGAGAACAATCCGTCCCGCAGTGGCTAGTGGAAGGACGCACGGTATTGATCCCTAAGACCGGAGATTTGTCAAGTCCAAAGAACTACAGGCCCATAGCTTGTTTAAACACCAGCTACAAGCTATTTACTGGCATCCTCAAAGAGAGGATATTAACATCTATCGAGCCGGTATTGGGGTGTAATAGTCGAACAACGTGGATGCAAGAGAGGGCTGGCAGCTTGCAGGGAGAACCTGCTAATAGACAGGTGTATTACTCAGGACTCGATCAGGTATCGACGCAATCTGTCCATGGCTTGGATTGATTACCGTAAGGCATTCGATAACACGAACCATGAATTACTTATTAAGCTCCTTGAGTGCATGGAAGTGCATCCAAAAATAGTGAGATGCATAAAAGAGCTTATGCTCTTGTGGAGGACAAGATTTGTCATAACATCTGACAAAGATAAATGACTACAAGCTTTGTCACATATAAGAGGGGGGTCTTTCAAGGAGACTCTCTAAGTCCGATACTTTTCTGCATCTCCCTCTTGCCTCTATCTATTGTGCTCCGAGGCAAAAGCTCTGGATACCTATGTGGCCCGCCGAACAGAAGAGAATATAAGGTCAACCAACTTTTATACATGGACGACCTTAAACTCTTTGCTTCCTCAAAAAAGGACCTTAACATCCTTGTAGATGCGGTAAATAGGTATTCTAAAGCGATTGGCATGAGCTTCGGACTGGACAAGTGTGCCTGCGTCCACCTACACCAAGGAAGACTAGAAACTACATCATCCCGTGACGATCAGGATGTTCAACTCATAGGCGGAAATACCATTCAACATCTTGGTATTGGACAAACGTATACATATCTTGGAATACCGCAAGCGGAAACCCAAAATATGCATGATTTAAGAACGGCCCTTGGAAAAAGGTATCGCCAAATTCTCAGAAAAATTTGGGCTTCCGAATTATCTGGAAAGAATAAGATCCAGGCGACCAATATGCTGGCCGTTCCAATACTGCTCTACACGTTTGGTGCAGTAAAATGGAACGTCGATGAGTTGAAGCAACTTGATCGAAGCACACGCAAGATGATGACAATACATCGAAGTCTTCATCCTGGATCTTCCGTACCTCGGATATATCTCCCTCGCGATAAAGGGGGTAGAGGCTTGCTAAGCTTAGAGTGTCTTCATCGAAGAACGGTTCTGGCTACAGCCTGCTCAGTTCTAAAAAGCACGGATTCCCTGATGCGACTTGTACATCAACATGAAGTCGCCAATGCTGCTGTGTTTTTATACCATGCCGCAGATAAGGCCGCAGAGGAGCTTGACCTCCCATTTAATTCCAGCGACACTACACAAGGGCTAGCATCACTAACACCTCTGGTGCTCAAAAGTCGTATACAGGAAGCAGAACCTACGCTCCTGCTAAGAGAACATGCTGACAAACCCCTTCATGGTAAGTTCTACGGCATCATACGTAGAGAAGAGCTCTCAATGGGTCTGTCCAACATGTTTCTCAAGTCTGCTGGATTGAGATCGGAGACCGAGGGATTTCTTTTTGCCTGTCAAGACGGCGTCATAGATACCTTAGTTTACCGCGAGCGCATAATGAATGTACCTGTACGCGATATCAACTGCCGAGCGTGCAAGCAAGAGCCCGAAACACTTGGACATGTTCTCAGTGGATGCTCTAAATATGCATGCTACGCGTACATAGAGAGACACAATGCAGCTCTAAAAGTTTTATATTACCATCTTAGGCATTTCTATGGTGTTGATCTATTGCCCGTCTTGCCGTACGCCCAGGGGGAGCTCGAGTCAGTTGTGGAGAATGATCAGTGTAAGATCTACTGGAATTTCTCATTCCCACCACTCAACGTATCAGTGCTACGAGGCCTGATATTGTCCTCCAAGATCTGAAAAAAAGATCATTTACGTGATTGAATTCTCGGCACCAGCCGATGGTAATATCACGGCAAAGGGCGAAGAAAAACGGGCGAAATATCAAGCACTTCTGTTCGAGCTGAGTAGACTGTACCAAGGCTACAAAGTCCATCTTATAATTCTCATACTCGGCTGTCTTGGAGGTATGAAAGCTTCATTTATCAGCCAACTCAACAAGATTCCGGCTTGCCAGCGTCAGGCTCATTTCATCGCGAACCGGATGCAAAAGGCTGTTCTTCTAGGATCACTCCATCTAGTCCGTCAACACTGTTCCTCTTAATATTCTACAAAGATTGGTAGCTCTAAAAAAGTATCCGGAGGTGAAACCTTCCTCTCCAACTGTCTTGTGTGCCGCGTAAGGTCATCCGCGGCTAGAGACCTGACTCCAGGGAACAGTGTTGCCCGATGTTATCACGCGTAAATTTCCCGCTCTTGCTTACCTTCTAGGACAGAAGGAGCAGAAGCGGATGACGTACACGTTCCAGTAGCTTTGAGATTGGTTTCTTTAAGGAATCATGATCGAAGCTTCCGGAGCCTACAACTTCTCTAATAATGTGCTGGGACAAGCCTAGAAACGAAAAGCCTTTCCCGCTACATAAATGTCTTTCCCGGCATCACTTCCCCGAAGATAGATTCATCTCCGGGCATCACGTCCCCCATTTGCATGGTTGCCTCGAGAATCTCTTCCACCATTTGCATAGCTAATAAGGGCATCTCCCCCGCTCATTGCTGTCAAAGTCTCCCACGGGCAGGCCTACCCTGGGCATCACTTTCACAGTGGAATAATGAGTACCCGAAATAGGGGCTATCGGAAGAAAAGCCTTCTCCGGGCATCACTTTCCCAGTCAAATATTAATGACATGAAAATGTGGTCTGAAGCTGCAAGCCTTTTCCGGGCATCACTTTCCCAGTGAAGTATGAAGGCGAAGAGAATATGGCAACCATGGACAAGTCTTCCCCGGGCATCACTTCCCCAGTAAAATACTGAGACCAAGAGACTATGGCATCCATGGGGAAGTCTTCGACGGGCATTACATACCCAGTCAACTCTTAAGAATGTCACACTGTGGCCTCAAGTAGCAAACCTTCTCGGGTCGTCACTTCCCCAGTGAAATAATAGGAACATGATACTGTCGCCTCAAGTGGCAAGCATTCCCCGGGCATCACATCTCCAGTGAAATATTACGAACATGCCACTGTTGCCTCACGGGGCCAGCCTTCCCCGGGCATCACTTGCCCAGTCAATTATTAAGAACATGACACTGTGGCCTCAAGTGCCAACCCTTTACCGGGCATCACTTCCCTATTCGAATATGAATGCCAAAAGACTATGGAATCCATAGGCAAGTGTCACCCGGGCATTACTTCTCCAGTAAAATACTAAGACCAAGAGACTATGGCATCCATGGAGGAGTCACCCGCGGGCATCACATACCCAGTCAAATAAAAAGAACATGACACTGTGGCCTCAAGTGGCAATCCCTCCCCGGCCGTCACTTCCCCCGTGAAATATTAGGAACATGAGACTGTGGCCTCACGGGACAAGCCTCCCCCGGGCATCACTTCCCAGGACATATATGTGACGTGCGCCGAAGAAAGGGGGGTTTTTCTAAAAAAATCGAAATCGAGGTTTGTACACCTTTTGATAGTTTTTGAGTTGCTCTTTTTAATGAAACCATCGAAAAAAATTCCGAGCGTTATTATTGCTAATAATTGAGTTGATAGGTACCCCAGAAATCTTGCTTTCGCTCGAGAGCTCGAGATCCCGTGAAACACCTCCCACCACTCACCACAACATCTCCGCGTCTCATCTATACCCCGTCCGTGAGCAGCGCCGCTATATTCGTGAGAATGTAGTGGCAATTGCAGGGGGAAGATTTCCTTAGTCTTCCCTCTCTGCTAAAAGTCGCGTCTATAGGGTCGACTTTGAACGCTCGTCCTGAAAAATCTCGCTTTCCAGAGTAAGCCCCCTTTCTTCGGCGCACGTCACATATTAAGAACAACAAACTGCTGCGTCATGTGGCAAGACTTCCCCGGGCATCGCTTACCTAGTAAAATAGATGGAACTCTACACTGTGGCCTCACGTGGCAACCCTTCACCAGCAACATTCCCCCAGTGAAATCTTTAGGCCAAGAGATAATGGCATCGATGGGCAAGTCTTCCCAGAGCAACACGTTACCAGTAAATAATTGGGAGCTCGACACTGTGGCCATAGGTGGCAAGCCTTCCCCGGCAGTCACTTTCCCAGTGAAATCTTCAGAACATGACACTGTGGCCTCAGCGGCAAGCCTATCCGCACATCACTCCCCTAGTAAAATATTAAGGTCAAGAGTCCATGGCATCCATGGGCAAGCCTTCCCCGGGTATCACTTTTCGAGTGAAATATTGAATCCAAGATGCTGTGGCATCTATGTGCAAGTCTTCCCCGGGCATCACTTACCCATTCAAATCTTATGAAAATGACACTAAAGCCTTGAGTTGTAATCCTTCACCGGGCAACGCTTCCCCAATAGAATATTAGGAACATGACACTGTGGCCGCCAGTGGCAAGCCATCCCTGAGCATCACTTTCCCAGTCAAATATCAAGAAGAAGAAACTGTGGACTCAAGTGTCAAGCCTCCCCCGGGCATCACTTTCCAAGTAAAATATTAAGACCAAGATACGATAGCATCCATGGGCAAGTCTTTTCCGGGCATCACTCCTCCAGTCAAATATTAAGAGCAAATGACTATGGCCTCAAGGTCTATTCCTTTCCCGGGCATCACTTCCCCGGTCAAACTTCAAGAACATGACACTAATGCCGTGAGTGGCAAGCCCCTCCCAAGCATCGCTTCCCCAGTAAAATATTAGGAACATGACATGGTGGTCTCCAGGGGAAGACCTCAACTGGGCATCAATTCCCCAGTGAAATATTAAGAACACGACACTGTGATCTTAAGTGGCAAAACATCCCCGGTCTTCACGTTCAAGTGAAACATTGAGACAAAGAGACTATGGCATCCATGGGCAAGCCTTCCCCGGGCATCACTTTCCGTGTGATGATAATTTGCTGTCAATAATTTTCTCTTACCAAAAAATTGCATGACAATATTTTGGCCCGCAAATTCGAAATAATTTCGTGATGTCAATAATTTTCTCTTGTATTCAAACATTCAATCAAGTAACAAAAAAATTTTAAACGATCACAATCCATTAATTTTGCTACGTAAAACTGTTGGCGAAATTACACGTTTACAATCTAGCGGTGTAGAACTAAGGCTTCCCCAGTTATTATAGGCGCAAATTTTTCTAAACTATTAGAAATTTTCATACATTTAACATACTTGCACTTAAGAAATTGGGAAAACATTAGCAATTAAGAAATGGAGTGTCTTTTTCTATTCTCATTTATGAAAGCTTTTAAATTTGTTGGCAGATGCACATTACATTTTCAACATGAAAAAGTTTTCCAATCATCAAGAGACTTTATCACTAATTTATAGAGTTTCTAAAATTTCTTCTTAAACCATGATTCTCTCACAGATACAAAATAAAAATTCATAGAAATTTAAAAAACTAAAGCATTTGTGAATATTATTCAGATTATGACAAAAGATTGATATTGAAATGTTTTTCAAATTCTGTAAATAAAAATATTAATTTTTTTTATAGAAACTTATATATTTCTGCCCAGATAATAAATAAAAGATTCAACATTTTTTACTTGCAGATTTTGCAGATTGCGCAACTCTAGGATTCAACTGACATTTTTTTTAATTCATGAAGTACGTACATTCAAAACATATTTATTGGAATAAGGAGATGATATAAATTTACCGAATTCCAAAAATCCTGGAACTTGAAAATTACTGATCAAAGCAGGTATCCAAAATTATTATAAACGAACACTAATCATTTGAAATGGTCATGGAAATATCTGAGGTAGATATAAAAATTTTATTTTGGATTCCTGGCGAATATTCTGAAATTATTCGTCCAATAACTTACAAATGTTCAAAAAGCAAAACCGAAAAGTATAAAAGTTCAATAATTCAAAAGTTGCCAGAAATCTGGTACATTACTTTCAGGTTTTCAATGTAATTTATGGAGGAGAAAACATTTTTTTCTTATAGACTCATTAAGATTCTATGAGACATCTTTCGATTACTGAACATTTCTGTTTAAAGTTTTCCTCTTAAAACTTTACTTTATGAAATGCTATACGAATAGAGAAGATTTGATTTTGAGTTTGTCTCACATACTATATTTACTAGTTCAATTCATAGACGTACAAATTTTAATATTCAAACAGATTATAATTTAAGCGTAAGCATATTTGTATCAAATGAAGGCTTAATGTACATTTTCTCAATTCCAAATATCTTCAAATCTATAGAAAAATAAATTTTTATTAATATCACAAAGAAATGTAAAAAAATCCTATTTGTTTAAAAATATTTTTTTGTCATGGACAGTTTTAAACTGTTTAATCAGTTATCTGGATTTTTGGAAAAACATTGAAATAACAGTAAAACCTTTATACTTCGAAGATTTCAAAGAAACTTATCACACTATTTTCAGAATTTTTCATTGAATAAGAAGAAAGAGATTTTTTTTCAAATATCTATTATACTTTAACCTAAAAAACAATCACTTTTGTCTCTAAAAATGATTATCAAAAGTTTTGGAGTTGAAACTTCTTAGTTTTTACAAATCTATAATAATTTAGAAGAATTCATTGACTGAAACAATTGAAACAAGAAATTTAATGATCGTATATAATATGTCTCATCATACAGAAAAAAATAAATGTTAAGTAAAATAGAATTGGTTAAACTTTTAGAACTGCACATAAGTACATTAAGGCAAATAAGAAACGAAGAGAATGTTGGGTCATTTGCAAATAGATAAAAACACACCTGTTCTTCAAGGAAAAATGCAGCTATGGCAACCTGGCAATTCAGCAGTACAAAATAAAAGATAGAATTACGAAAAATACAAGTTAAATATTTGCGATCTAATTCAAAATTCTTCAAGAATTTAGAATTTTCATTGTGAAATTTTAATACTAAATATTGTTAAATAAAACTTATCATGAGGAACTTTCTGTCAAATAACTCATAAAAATACCAATATTCATTTCATCGATTCTTTTTAAACGTGCACAGCTTGTCACACATAAAAAGAAAAATAAGACTATCAAATTAGTTAAATATGCTTAAAAATGCTTTCATTGAAGAGTTTTCGTATTTTCATTATTTTATCTGTAATTTGAGATACTAATGCAAGCTTCAATAACGCCTGCATGCTTATTCTTGGTGATTGTTGATTATTTTCACTGAAACCTACCTTTCTATTTTTACAAGAAAAGTATGTGCTTTTTAACATCGTAATTCAAATTTTAACACACTTAAATCAAAATTAGTTATTTTTCTACCGTATTCTTGAATAAAAGAGAGTTACAAGTTGCTGGATAAAATATAAAGTCTTGCATATCTTCATACCGTTGAATGTCTTTTGAGCGTGACTACGCCTCTCTGCTGGATTTTTTCCGCTTAATACCCGAATCTGAGAAGCCTCGGTGTCTCAGATGATAGCGCGTCAGACTTCCATGCAGAAGGTCTGGGGTTTGATCCCTGAGCCGGGTACCAATGGAAATTTTTCTATGTACTTCTACCGGGGCTTCGGTGGTTCGGAGCCCACCTTCAACTGTAGGTCTCTCGGATAAAGCTGGTGTCGTACCAAGGTGAGGATCCATGTCGAGTGTCCAAGCCTTGGGGGCCGAAGTCGATTTTGAGAAGATTCGAAAATGAGTCAGCGTTCTTCTTGCGCTCGGGGGCTTCTACAAGGGGCACCACGCTCGATGGTCACTGGGCGATTTTGAGTAATGAACAACTAACTTACTAACTACCCGAATCTAGGATCAAAAGTTATCCATCTTATCAAGTTTTTGAAGAAATTGGATATCCCCAAAAATCGAGTTTAATTGTCTGAGTTGAATAAATTCATCACGACACTTTTGAAATACATTGAAAAATTTTCCCAGCAATTGTTTATGAATTGTTTTCATGACAGTCAAAGTGCTGTATTTGTATAATTGATCACGTGCAAGTTATTTCTCTTCTTCAGTATCTTTTCTTTTTATTTAGATTGTCAACGATCCAAACGAAAGAACCTGGTAATTAAAATATAAGAATACATATTTCAATTTCATTCATATTTTTATCAGGGTCTAAATTACTGCTTGTACCAAGAAAGATACCTTTTGCTTCCTCCTAGAGGAGGGTATATAATGACATAAATTTTGAAATATAATTTTTTGACATATTTGAATATATTTCGACTCCAGGAATTCGAAAACGCCATTTTTTCAAATATCCATGTAGCGTGCATGTGAGTAACTTTATTCTGTTTACCATATTTCGAAAAGTAAAGAGCTATGATTATGATATTCAGAAGAATTGTAGCTTCGACCGATATCCAGGTTTCGATAGGATTCTGAGGTAGTTCTTCTATATAGAAGTAGTTTTTTTGCGTTTAGAGTTTTCAAAAAATTGTTACCTTGTTTATATGTGAAAAACTTGTTTGATATTCAAAATACAACAATACGGTATCCAGCATATTTGTTCGCCTCTTTGAGACGCATCGATCGACCAATTGTTGAAACATTTATGACCCGAGTAAAAATGCTTCGACTTGAGTTCGACTTGGCGATGCCTTGAGTTCGTCTCCCAGACTTCGATGTCTGGGTGCGTCTTAAAATTTAGATGAGACATAAGATAATGTCTTACTTTTATGCTTTCAGCATCGTGATTTCAAGTCAACGAAACTTGTCTCAAGACGAACCTTTTCGACTCAGAAATGAGACCTCGAATGAGACCGTTAACAGATGTGGTGGATTAAACTTAATGAATGAAAAATTTGTAGATATTGAATTAATTATTTTTAATTTAAAAATTCAGAATCTGTGGGTCTGAACGAGTATAACCCTGAAAAACTGTGTTTACAAAAATTAAAATTGTAATTTTCTATGCGGATCTCCTAAGCCGTTAGAAATACGTGAAAAAACATCATTTTCGGTATCGTCGTCAAACATGTATAATAAAGATGAAAATCTATAAATCAATTGATTCAATATATATATAGTGTAAAAATATCAAAATTATGTAATTATTAACAAAGATTAGCTTTTATGAAGGTCAGAATGACCCTTTTTTCGGGGCAGGTATATACTCGAAGTTATAAACCGCTCGACTTGAAGTCATAAAAATGAGCGAAGATATTCCCGATGATAGCTGCAGAGCGTGTCATGCACACCCTGAGCTAGGGATGGGCGATTCTCTCGAAAAGATCGATTCGTGAATCGATCCGGGATCGAATTTATCAAGATCGATTCAGCAAAAAAATCGAATCCGAAGAATCGATCTTGAAAGAATCGATCTTTTAAGATCGATGTAAAAATGTCCTAAATAGTTTATATTTACCTATAAATCATTACACTTATTCAATTTCAAATAAATTGATTAAACATCGACAATTAGACACTGTTTATTCCTTCTTTCACAAAAAAAACTTTGTAACCAGGAAAAATGCTTAAATGTTTCTTCATTTATATTGGAAATAATTTTCAATTGTTGTATTGTCTACTAAAATATACTCAAATATACTAGTCCGTCATGGTCGAACAAACTATGTTCTCGCCACGCGCAAGTAAAAAAAAAGTCAACCAATTAGACGGCTCCCTACAAATGCAACTCTGATGTCATAAAAAGTAACGGACTCCCTTTCTAACAATAAAGGATAGAAAAAGAGATCTATTCCATTTAGAAACTTTGATAAGAAATACTTTGAGCGCAGGCTGCGTTTGCGCTTAGATTGAGATGCAGTCTGGGGCACAAAAGAAAAAATTATAGGAGCAATAAAGATCTACGCCGTGGTCACGAAACTATAGGACGGACAGATAAATAGAAATGAAAGAATCGCTTCTTCGATTCAGGGGGTAAAGAATCGATCCATTAAAAAATTGACTCACAAAGAATCGATTCAAAAGATCGATCTTTCGAGTGAAAAAGATCGATCTTCGAAGAATCGATTCAGAATCGCCCATCCCTACCCTGAGCACCTAGGACACATACTATCTAGTTTTCCAACTCATGCGGGAACGACCTAGATTCAAAGGCACAATGCGGCACTAAAAGTACTTTATTACCATCTCTGTCACTCTTACGGAATTAGCCCAAATACCGCTCCGCTAAACGCTTCTAGGGAAATAGAGTTCGAGAAACGAACTATGTTCGTTATCGAATTATCGGCACCAGCTGACCTCAGCACCTTCTGGAAGATGATCGCAATTTCAGTACAAGGAGGAACATCAACATGCACGTTCCTCTTAAGCCCCAAGATCTGGCTGAAATGGATGCCTCCCTTCGTGGAGGTATCTCGCAAGAGTCCCACCTCTGGACCATCAATTGCTCAGTTTATGGTGCTGCGAGAGCTTTGGCTGATTCAAATCGAAGGCTGAAACCGACGATGGATCAGAAGACCAGAAGACGCTTGCATCAACTGAACAAGAAAATTGGATGGGCAAGACAGAATGCGTCCCGTGTTCAATGTGTGATTGACTACATAACATCTGGTAGACCGTTCACGGAAAGGGTTCGAAAGTTCGCCCAAGAACTAAGGACCTTGAATCACACACTGCACAAGTCAAAGCTGCTGACAATCAAGCAGCATATTGTTGACAAAATAAGGCTGTTATCTGACGCAAGGAGGAGGATACAGAAGAGGGAGAGATGGAATGGGGAGAATCAACAGTTTTTTGCTGACCCATCACGCCTCTTCAGTGATCCCCCTGTTTTTGTAAAAAATCCACCCAAGCCCAAGGAGGTAGAGAATTTTTGGAGAGAGGTGTACAAGATCCCGAAAACACTAGAGTTGGAAGAAGATGGACTTTGGTTTGGACAAGTGTGCCAAAATTAATTTGAAGAAAGGAAAGATTACTGGCGTTCCCAAGGACCCTGAGCTTGTGGATATAAGTGTTATTAGACATCTTAACACTGGAGAGACCTATACATACCTGGGCGTGCCTCAAAGCCGCATTCAGGAGGTAACATCAGTGAGGGAGTCTCTCCGAAGCAGATACAAGCATCTTCTTCGACAGATTTGGTCTTCTAATCTGTCGGCGTTGAACACGGTATCTGCGACTAACATGCTTGCCGTCCCGATTCTACTCTACTCGTTTGGGGTGGTTCAATGGACGAAGAACGAGCTTAAGGCCCTTGATGTCACCACGCGTAAGATCATGCATGTGCATAAAAGCTTGCATATCAATTCGTCAGTTCCGCGATTATAGCTTTCACGCCGTCAAGGCGGACGCGGACTTCTGAATCTCCAGTGCCTTCATAACCGTATTGTTTTAAGTACAGCTTACATCGTTGCAAATGGCAGAGATCCTCTCCTAAAGATGGTCAGAAACCACGAGATGATTGGCGAAGGAGCGTTCCTTTACAAAGCCGCGGAGCAAGCTGCCGAGACCCTTGGCCTGAATTTCAACATCAGAAGTGAGGAAAGTGCATTACTCCATCTAGATGCTTCACGTCTGAAAGCCAAAGTAAAGAAAGCAGAGGTTAGAAAATTTTGCCAAGAGCTACTCGACAAGCATATGCACGGAAACTTTCACAGAAATGTAGAAAAAGAATCCTTGTCAAAGGAGCAAACTTTTTCTCTCCTCAAATCATCAGGGCTCTATTCAGGGACAGAGGGCTTTATTTTCGCATGCCAGGACGGTTTAATCTCCACCTTAGCATACCGCGCCCGCATTTTATGTCAAGAAGTTGCCAGTGATAGGTGCAGAGCGTGTCTTGCACACGCTGAGTACCTACAACACATACTATCGGGGTGTCCGACCCACGCAGGAACAACGTATATCTATAGTCATAATGCGGCCCTAAGAGTACTTTATTACCAACTTTGTCGCTCTTACGGTGTTGGTCGCGACCCTGCCCTGCCGAACGCTCCAAGGGATATAGAGTCAATTGTCCGAAACGAGAAGTGCCAGATTTTCTGGAAGTACGATTTTCGGGCAGCAGTCTCCGTTGCGCACTCGTTCATTCAGAATGAAAGTCATATTGATTAATTTTCTCTCCATTCCTTATTGTTGCAGGACATGACCGCGCCATTTGGTGGGAAAGATGATGTTACCACTGGAATCATTGGACACATTGATTTTCCCCAATCGAAGACGCCAAATAAATTGGCGTTGAGATCTCCTGATACCAATCACTGTGACATCGAAAAATGTGGAATTTTCTCAAATTCTGCATAAGACGAGCAATATAGCCAATGCATATCTCTCCGTAACAGCATAATAACATGTTTTAAAATGTCAAAAAAAGATAAAATATACAGATTGACCTGAATTTTCTTTTATATAAATTACTCAAGCATATCCTGTACACCAATTAATTTTTTTGTTCGTAATTATTTTGATTGAAAGAAATAGTTCTTAAAACATTATAGCTAATTTTATGCTGAGAGCTCGAAATTTTCCTTTAAATACACGGAAAAAATAAGTCTTGGAACATTTCGTAGATTAGTGCTAGACTTCAGGACGGGCCATCATTTTTATGAAGTCTCGTATACTTTCTATAAAGTGGTCATACATTTTCATGGAAAAATAAAGAAAAGTCATGGAAGTTTTCAAGCGCAGTCAAGAAACAACAGGCTTGGACTTCTTATAAGACAGTTTACAAAAAAAAATATATACAGTCATGAAGTGGCTATAAAATGACTTCATATTTGCAAAGACTTGAATTGAATAAGTGCGTGATTCAAAAACTAAGAACTCGAATGCAAGTCAGAAAAACAGTCCATGACTGTCTGCGAGAATTTTCAGAGGCGCGCTCATTGGGGCTCAGAGACAAATTCACATTGGTATGATTGAAGTAGACACTGGTCAGAGAATAATTTTCCGTGGAAAATTATATTTTTCCATTAAAAAAAAAAATTGTTTAATTAACTTGTTATGCAAAGTCAGTCTTGCAGCAAGTTGTCTAATTCGCAGTCCTCACTAAAATTCTTTTTACGCGGCCACGCAGTTTTCAGCTGTAGCAGAACGCCAAGATTTTTTACTGTGTTTTCAGCCCGATCGATTAGCCGAGGGGCTTGCGCGGTTAGGAATGAGTTGCGTTAGTCTCGTGTCTAGGATAGGTAGTTCGAATCCCCGCAGCGTGCGTCCGATTTTTTAGAGCGTAAAAAGCGAGCGATTGATATAAGTAATAGTTGTGTGTATTATAATGATATTTAAATAAATATGTAAGTTTAAGATAATAATATTATAAATTTAAAAAATAATTTTTTATTTTTTATTAGCATAAATGGCTAGCTTGACAGTCTACGAACCCTTCCTTGACTGTCTTTGAGAATTTAATATTGGAGTGTTGAACGGCTTACAAATTTTTCTGTGATATTTTTTTGATGGAGTCTAGGAGTGCTTCACTGACTATGCTGGACGCAACTTAAGAAGTCTTTTATTTCTTCAAGCACTATTTGCATGATTTCCCAATACGATATTTTCAAATTATCAAATGCTTTTAGACCTATCCTAAAGTCACAGACTCGGTCAATGAAAATTTCCAGCACTTTTTTTTTCCGTGTAGAGTCAAATAAAGTTTTCTAAACCTCGATTGTTCAGAGTAGAGTTCCTGATCAAGTTTACTTGAAACTCGAAAATATTCAAAAGTTCTTAAGTGCTTGCAGAACTGTCACAAACTCTACTTGTATTATGAAGCAACACGAAAGTTATTTCTCAATTCCCTGAGTATTCATATATGTGATGCATATATGATATGTAAATTTGATATTTTTAGGAACAATATTTATTTAGAAGATTGAAAAAAAATTTCAATAGAGAATTTTTGACGATAAAAAGAGAAACGACGAGTATCAAAAAATGATCAAAAGAAATTTGTCAGGTTTTTCATCATAGTTTTCATTGTTTAACTATAAATTCGAGTTTCTCAGTTTTGTATGGCATTTGCCTCTGTTAAAACGAAAACTTTTATTCCTATCAATAAATGGTAAAAAGCAATTTTACAGTTCTGGTTTAGGTAAGAAAGTCTGATGTCAGATTTTTCATTTTGCTAAAGAACTTCACCCGTTTTTTTGGACCAAAAAAGTGTGTATCAAAGAAAATTTTGATTGAAAAATTCCTTCAAAAGTGATGGCATCGTTAGGTTCCACATAGACATCTAACAGTCAGATATATTTAAAAACAAAAAAACATTTTTCCTGCCTCAGGGTGTCTCGAAACGTGAAGAATTGACGCAAACTGGATATGTCCATATTTATACACATACCTCATACCTTCCATCATAAATTATGAGAATGTAAATATTGATTCAGAGAGCACAATCGTATTTTAAAAAATACTAATAAATTATGTATCGTACTTTTATTAAATTTGTTGTAACATATATGTCATCAAGTGATATAGTAGAACAATTATTACAACTAACAACTTCATTTCGAAGCAATTAAAGAATTATATGCCAGCACTTGAAAAAACTATGTGGGGGGCAGCTCATGCCAAATGACAAACCGTTTCGGTCCAAGTTGAAGAGAATAACATCGAATTTATTTTCATGCTGGGCAGCTTCTTCTAAAAATTGGATTTCATCTCCTTTTTCCACCTACAAGTTTTCATTTAAAACTATTTCGAACTAATATTAGGTCAAACTTTCAGCATTTCTTTATCGAAACCTACTGCTGATCTTCAACTGTCAATCTTTTATACTTTTTAATTAGATTAGAAAATTATTTAGTTAATGAGGATTTCTTTGTTTACCTAATTCACCTACAACTAGTACCATATATAACTATGGTAGGCATATGCTAAAAAATTAACATAAACCATTTTCTGCATTTCACCCCATATCTATTTCACTAAAAAAAATTATTCAGCTTTTAAGACCTGTCGGCTAATCAGAATTATTTAATTGTTTTCACTTATTATTTTATTTTTTCTCCTGTCCGCGAAATATAATTTTTTAAATAAATTGCCTCTGAAATTTTTGAAGATCCCAGTAATTTCAAAATTGTATTTAAACTTCAAAAGCATCAAAAACAAGCATTAGGGCTTTATCGAATGTGATGGACACGCCAAAGCATATAGTTTGAAATTATAAAATTAATTAATTGTATAGACTCAGGCTCATCGAAAATAAATACGACGCTGAATTTAGCTAAGCATATAGATTCAAAAATTGGGGAATGGATTCAAACAAAACTAATTGTCCTATCAAAAAACTGGAAACATATCTGGATTCATCTCAGCCATATCTCTAGGAATTTTTCGAAATATGCCAAAAATATTTTTGAACAATTCAGTTGTTATGGAAATTTCGAAACTCAATAGGAACAAATGTATAAGTCTTAAAATAGTTTCAAGCACATTAGTAGATACTTCAATAACATATCCCTAGAAGTTTTTTTAAATAAAGCGAAAAAATAATTATTTCAACAAATACAATATTTATGAGAAAATTACATTCTTGATTGTTTAATGTACGATAACTTTAAATAACGCTAAATGAACACAAAGTAAATGAAGATAGCAATATCATCAACTATCTACTAACTAACCAGAAAGCCTTTGCATGTGGATTTTAATATTCGGACATGTAGCTACAAGATACGAATAGTCCCAGAAAAAATTTAAAGATATCGTTGGATGCGTCTCGGCCATATCTCTAGCAGTTTTTTCAATCATAAAACAAAAATTATTATCCAAACAATGACATGGTTTATAATACTCATGATTTGTTTGAATATTTATTGAACAACAATTGATCTCAAACGACAACCCGATGACGTTATTCGGATATTGTAGAATCCAAATAAATTTTTCAATTGTTGTTCAATAATTATTTGAGCAAATAGTGAATATATTATCATTATTATCATTATATTATTATATATTATATCTTTATTCACTTTGTGTTTATTTAGTGTTATTTGAAGATATTGCACAATAACCAATCAAAAACGTAGTTTTTTTATAAACATTGTATTTGTTTGAATAATTATTTTCCCGCGTTTAATTAGGAAAACTCCTAATAGCTATTTTATTGAAGCAGCCGCTAAGGTGCTTGAAGCTATTTTCAGACTGATACATTTGTCTGTATCGAACTCCGAATTGTTCATTACAATTGAATTGTTTGAAAATCATTTTTTGGCATAATTCGCAAAACTCCTAGATCTATGGCTGAGAAGAATCCAGATATGTTTTTAGTTTTTTTGATGGAACAATTGATTTTGTTCAAATAAATTCCCCAAGTTACAAATCTATATGTATAGCTAAATACAGAGTCGTAAATAATTGTGCTACACTCGCCCAATTTCTGTGAGCCTTACCTTGCTTTTCATTCTACTACGGCCTTCATTCACAGCTAACACACGCAGTGGATATTAGATATTAACATTTTTAAATCCGTGTTTGCGAAAGAATTTCGAAAATAGAAAAGAACATGAGAACCAGATAACACTTTTTTCAAAGTTATGGCAAATATCTAATATTCTTATTTATTTGTATGAGTTAAAAAAAAGGTGTTAACTCACATAACAATTCTTCCGATCAAACATGGAAATTGAAAAATCGAATTTGAACGTGATGGTCTCATCTACAAATATCTAACTAAAATTAACAATTCGAGTATTTAATTATATTTTGCATTGAAGTTTCATCGTAAACCAATATTATAAAATTATCTATACGTACAAGGCTATTCGAAAGAAGAACTCGCAAATGAAAAAGGGATGTATTATTGTGATGGCGAAACCTGTTTTAAAAGAAAGTAGCGAGGCGGGTACCATAATGTACAAAAATTTACACGAAAGAAGAAATTTTATTTTCTTTTGAAAATATTGTGCAGGTGATAACAATTTTCTTGCATCGATAAAATATTGTATCTACCATACTCAAAATAATATTTTCTTGATTCAATACAAGTTCTTTTCAGTTTATTTGATTTTCCGTGAAAATAAATATTTTATGAAGTTCAATTAAATGTAGGTGTTTTTCAAAAAACCATCATAGTATTTATATAAAATTATTACAAATAATTGTACTTTCATTTCGAAATAATATTCCAAACTATAATGGTTCTTTGAAACGAATCATAATTTCTTATTAATTATTGGATACCAAATGATAAACAAAGTAGAGAAATTATATTGCCCTTTTTTCAAAAACAAAACCTATTGCGTTATTGTTCAACATGATTAAAGTTTTGAACATGTTCTCCTTTCTTCAACAGACATACACTTAAACCAAAAAACAGGCCGAGGATTGCCTTCTGGAGTACTTTTTGCCCGATTTTAATTTTCTCTTCTGGCATATTTTATCGTCGACGTAATTTCTTTGTCGGCGGGATTCTGAAGAATTTCGAAGAATTCATGGCTAATGTTGGAATAAGAGCATTTGTGAACGTCCATATGAAAAGGGGCCTGGGGGTCGATTTTTGTTTATCACATTTTTTTTCAAAATATGTATATATACTTTAGATATAATTTAAATTCAATCTATTGAGTTTGCTTAACTATTCCAATTTCATGAAGCATGCTTTTCTCATATATTTGAAATAAGCAATTAAATTATGTAGAAGTGGGACGATGGTCGTGGGAGTTAAGGCGTAGGCTTTGGACCCACCTCGTCGGCGTGCGGGTTCGATTCCCGCCTCGCACTCTGGAAGAGCCTCGGTGGCCCATGCGGTGAACACTAGCCTAGCAAGGGAGTTGTTCACCTCCGGAGAGTCGTGGGACCGGTACCTCTAGAGAAAAAGGTTCTCTAAGTACTTAAGGCTGTTGCTCTTGGTGGTTCGGAACCCACCTTAAACTGTAGGTCCCCCTCCCACCACCAAGTATGTGTGTGGGGCGTGTGTGAAGGAATAGGGAAGAGACACAAGAACAATGTAAACCCTTAGGGGACACATTAGAAGCTTCGATTCCAATTAAATTATGTAAGCGAACATTTTAGTTTATATAAAGGTAGATAAGCACACCTGTACTTCAAGAAAACATGCAACTATCGCATGTTGACAATTCACTAGTATAAAGTGGAGGATAGAAATAGAAAGATTCAACATTTTTTACTTTCAGATTTTGAAGATTGCGCAACTCTAGGATTCAACTGACATTTTTTAAAATGCATGAAGTACATTCAAAACAAATTTATTGTTATAAGGAGACGATATAAATTTACCGAATTAAAAAAATCCTGAAACTTGATAATTGCTGATCAAAGGAGGTATCAAAAATTATTATAAACGAACACTAATGATTTGAAATGGTCATGGAAATATCTGAGGTAGACATAAACATTTTATTTTGGATTCCTGGCGAATTTTCTGAATTAATTCATCCAATCACTTACAAATGTTCAAAAAGAAAAACCAAAATGTATAAAAGTTTAATAACTTAAATGTTGCCAAAAATCTGGCACATTACTTTCAGGTTTTCAATGGAATTTGTAGAGAAGAAAAAATTTTTTTCTTATAGACTCTTTAAAATTCTGTAAGACCTCTTTCGATTACTAAAAATTCTTGTTTGAAGTTTTTGTCTTGAAACTTTACTTTATGAAACGCTATACGAATGGAGAAGATTTGATTGTGAATATTATTAGATATTACATTTTTGAATGTTTGTCTCATATACTATATTTACTAGTTCAATTGAAAGACGTAAAAATTTTAATATTCACGCAGATTATTATTTAAGCGTATACATATAAATATCAACTGAAGGCTTAAAGTACATTTTCTCTATTCCAAATATTTTAAAATCTATAGGAAAAATAAATTTTTATTGAAATCACAAATAACTGTAGGGCTACTTTATTCGAATCTGAGATTTAATCTTGAAGCGAAGCTTCCACTCATTAAAAAAAATCCCATTTGTTTAAAAATATTTTTTTTTTCTCACGGACAATTTTAAACAGTTCAATCAGTGATCTGGATATTTGGAAAAACATTGAAATAACAGTAAAACCTTTATACTTTGAAGATTTCAAAGAAACTTATCACACCATTTTCAGAATTTTCAATTGAATTAGAAGAAAAAGATGTTTTTTCAAATATCTATTATACTTTAAGCTAAAAAAAATCTCTTTGGTCCCCGAAAATGATTATCAAAAGTTTTCGAGTTGAAACTTCTTAGTTTTTAAAAATCTATAAAAATTTAGAAGAATTCATTGACTGAAACAATTGAAACAAGAAATTTAATGATCGTAGTCAATATCTAATTTATAAAATATGTCTCATCGTACGGAAAAAAATAAATGTTGAGTAAAATAGAATTGGTTAGTCTTTTAGAACTGCACATAAATACATTAACGCAGATAAGAAACGAAGAGAATGTTAGGTAATTTGCAAATAGATAAAAACACACCTGTTCTTCATGGAAAAATGCAGCTATGGCAACTTGGCAATTCAGCAGTACAAAATAAAAGATAGAATTACGAAAAATATAAGTTCAATGTTTGATATCTAGTTCAAAATTCTGTAAGAGTTTAGAATTTTGATTGTGAAATTTTAATAGTAAATATTGTTAAATAAAACTCATCATGGGGAACTTTATGTGAAATAACTCATAAAAGTATTAATATTCATTTCACCGATTATTTTCAAGCGTGCACAGCTTGTAACACATAAAAAAAGAAATAAGCATATCAAATTAATCAAATTTGCTTCAAAATCGTTTGACTGAAGAATTTTCGTATTGGAATTTGAGATACTAGTGTAACCTTCAATAATGCCTGAATCCTTATTCTTGGTGATTGTTGATTATTTTCACTGAAACCTTCCTTTCTATTTTTGCAAAACAAATATGTGATTTTTAACTTTGTCATTCAAATTTTAACACTCTTAAATCAAAACTAGTGATTTTTCTACCGTATTCTTGAATAAAAAAGAGTTACAAGTTGCTTCATAAAATATACAGTCTTGCATATTTTCATACTGTTGAATGTCTTTTGAAGGTTGCTAAGGAGTTTTTGATCACGTGAAAGGTATTTCTCTTCTTTAGCATCTTTTGTTTTTATTCAGCTTGTCAACGATCCAAACAAAAGAACCAGACAATTAATATATAAGAATACATATTTCAATTCTATTCATATTTTTATTAGGGTCTAAATTATTTCTTGTACCAAGACCAAGACTTGTACCAACCTATTGCTTCCTCAAAGAGGGGGATATGTAATGACATAAATTTTGAAATATAATTTGTTGACATGTTTCAACATCATTCGACCCCAGGAGTTCGAAAACGCAGATTTTTTAAATATCCATGTAGTGTGCGTGTGTAACTTTATTCTGTTTACCATATGAGCCGTTCTCTAGAAAAACGGCTTAAGTCGATTTAGGTCGTTTCTAAAATTTATGAATTATTACATTGCTGCGCGGCTCTATTATGTGTATGTGAAGTTTCAAGCATTTTAAACCAATGGCTAAGCTTACACAGTCGGTATAGAATGCTGTCCGTTGCGACCCAAGCGCGCGCAGTAGTTACGGGCATATTATACGTAAATAATATTTTATAATAATATTGATATAAATGTAATTGTAATAATGTATAATGAGTTTCAAATAAAATTATTGCAATACTATCACTTTATCCGACGTTACGCATCTTTTTGAAGACTTTTTTAGTCCTTCTCCGTTAAAACGGCTTAAGTTTTATTTTTTAATACGCTGATAAATATTAATACGTAATGTGTAATTTTTTCTGGCCGGTCGCAATTCCTTACTGGATACTATAACTTTTAAGCGAAACATCTAAAGTACGCGAAAATAAATATAACCACTTATTAAACACTGTACATACTTGAAAATGCAAGTATCGAAAAACGACATTTTTCGACTTAAGCCGTTTTTCTAGAGAACGGCTCATATGTGTAAAAGTTAAGAGCTATGATTATGATATTCAGCAGAATTGTAGCTACGACCGATATCCGGTTCTTGATAGGATTTTGAGGTGGATCTTCTATATAGAAGTAGTTTTTTTGCTTTTAGGGATTTCAAAAAATGCTTGCCTTTTTTATACCTGAAAAACATTTTTGATATTCAAAATACAACGATATGATATCTAGCATATTTGTTCGCCTCTTCGAGACGCATCGATCGACCTAATGTTGAAACCTTTATCACCCCCCAGTACCGACTTGTGAAGTTTCAAAAAAATTGGTTTATTCTGTTCATATGAGAAAAACTTTGTTCATTTTAGGAATACTACAGTACTGTATCTGACACGTTTGTTTACGGACCATTCAACGAACCTTTTATGACCTCTTATGATCTAGAAATGCCGATTTATAAATTAAAAAAATATATTGTCAGTCTTATTAATATGAGGAAATCTTTTGATAATAGGAACACAACAGTAATGTATATGATTTATTTGTTCGCGTTTTCGAGTGGTACCTTTAGGTTTTCGCACTTCGTGTGCTCCCTATTGCGCGCTTCGCGGGCTAACACTCTCTTAGTAAACTTCATCGTTATGACTTGCTTTTGGTTTAATTACCTCAGTTTTACATAAAAAGAAGAAATAATTCACTTAAGGTTCTATCGACCTCAAGGAACACATTTTCATCAAGACACTCGCGCTTCGCGCTCGATATTTTCTTTCAAAATCATGTAAACCTCGCGCTCCACGCTCGTTTCTGTTCATCGTATAATAGAAACGCAAAAGTTTGAGTGCGCTTACGGCGCGAGATTTGTTCGTCGCGATTCGCAACGACTATATGTTATATTCTATGTTCTTCAGATAAAAATGACTAAATTTGTATTTGATATCAAATGAAGAAGAGAATTCCATTACTCAAGCGTATATTTCTGTATCTTTCTAATAAATCATACAATTTGAAAGATTTTTTTCAACTACCTGCAAAGGGGAGAAAAAAAGCATCTAAGTCGATTTTGGAATATCTAGATGATAAATTTAAAAATGATTATTGAAAAATGGACATTTGACAAAAACCGCGGGGGGGGGGGGGGGGGG
>CAKNXH010063022.1:34454-73889 GCA_932178445.1 Andricus quercusramuli
TATTGTTTTAATGGTTAGAAATAGCATTGAGAACATGAAAACAATGAAAAATTTTGAAAAAACACACACGAGATGAAAAAGAAAATAAATAAGCAAAGTTTTGATGAGAATGTGCCCACTTATCGAGCTGATTTTTTCACTGTTAATGGAATTTTTACAAATAATACAAAAACTACACATCCTATCCAAAAGTGACCAGTAACAAATTTGTACATCTTTTTTGAGTGCTCAATTTTTGTTCAATCATCATTTGCCATAACTTGCATAGTTTGACCGTAAAATTAAATTTTTGGATTTTTAATTATTTTTTGTACAATACAAATGTGAATTTTCAATTTTTCAAGAAAATCCAAAAAGTCGTTATGATAACCTTGTAGGGCGTGCAAAAAGAAACACTTTTCTTGTTCGACTATTTTCCATATCGTGCGTTGTTTGGCTCAAAATGTTAATTTTCGTTTATTTTTTTGGATTTTGAAAATGCTATAGCTCTGACAATTTTACTTTTGTTGAAAAAAGTCATTGGGATAAATTGTTCGAATTCCCATGTGCTATGAAGAGCCATAAATAAAAATGTCAAATTTTGAAAAAAATGGTCAAACAAATTTTAAAGATGGTCTAACTTTTTGAAATTTTGTCCAAAATAACTGGCTGACGAACTCGTCCTTTCTTTTCACTCTTATAAAGTGTGCTAAGGGGCAATCCAATCGGATAATTTCTTCAAATGTTATCGTGTGTACAGACCACAACGACGACAACGACGACAACGACAACGACGACAACGACAGACAGACACCGACGTAAAAACTGTTTTTTCTGACTCAGGGAGCCTCAAGACGTCGACATTTGACGGAATCCGCGAAAGTCATTTTTCACATAAAACCAATACCTTCTCATTATGATGAGAATGTAAAAATAGTCGATTTTTTTAACCACTCTAATATATATATATATATATATATATATATATATATATATTATGAGAAGTTGCAGGCTCCGGAAGCTGCGAGCATGGTTACTTCAAGCAATCACTCCCGAGGCAACTGGAACGTGTATGAAATCCACTTCTGCTCCTTCCGTTTCGGAAGGTAAGCAAGAGCGGAACATTTACGCGAGATAACATCGGGCAACACTGTTCCTTGGAGTCAGGTCTCTAGCCGCGGATGACCTTACGCGGCAGACGGGACAGTTGGAGATGAAGGTTTCACCTCTGGATACTTTTTTAGAGCTACCAATCTCCGTAGAATGTTATGAGGAACAGTGTTAACCGACCAAATGAAATGATCTCAGAAGAACAGCCTTTTGCATCCAGTTCGCGATGGAATGAGCCTGACGCTGGCAAGCCGGAATCTTGTTGAGTTGGCTGATAAATGAAGCTTTCATACCTCAAAGACAGCCGATTATGAGAACTACAAGATGGACTTTGTATATGTGGTAAAGCCTGCTTAGCTCAAAAAGAAGTGCTTGATATTTTGTCCGTTCTTCTTCGCCATTTGCCGTGTTATTACCATCGGCTAGTGCCAAAAATTCAAAAATAATTCTGTTCTGCGCATAATGCCGTAGAATTTACCATGAAGGGGCTTGTCAGCAAATTCACTTAGTAGAATCGTATGTTCTGTTTAAATAAACGACTTTTGAGCACTAGGCCATGTGTAGTGTCGCTGGATTCAAATGGGAGGCCAAGCTCCTCTGTGGCCCTATCTGTAAAACGGTATAGAAACGCCGCAGCATTGACGACTTCATGTTGATGTAAGAGAATCTGTGCTATTCAGAAGTGAGCAGGCTGTAGCCAGAATCGTTCTGCGATGAAGACACTCTAAGCGCAGCAAACCTCTACACCCTTTATCTCGAGGAGGTATATTCGAGGTACGGACGACCTAGGATGATGACTTCGATGGCTTGTCATCATCTTGCGTGTGCTTCGGTCAAGTTGCTTCAACTCGCCGACGTTCCATTTTACTGCACCAAACGTATACAGCAGTATAGAAACGGCCAGCGTATTGGTCGGCTGGAACTTATTCTTTCCAGATAATTCGAAAGCCCAAATTTTTCTGACAATTTGGCGATACCTTTTTCCGAGGACCGTTTTTAACACACGCTCATTCTGGGTTTCCGCTTGCGGTATTCCAAGATATGTATATGTTTCTCTAATACCAAGATGTTGAATGGTATTTCCACTTGTGAGTTGAACATCCTGATCGTTACGCGATGATGTAGTTTCTAGTCTTCCTTGGTGCAGGTGTACGCAGGCACACTTGTCCAGTCCAAACCTCATCCAGTTCAAAGCTTTATAGTACCTATTTACGGCCTTTAAAAGGATGTTAAGGTCGTCTTTCGAAGAAGCAAAGAGTTTAAGGTCGTCTATGTATAAAAGGTGGTTGACCTTATATTCTCTTCTGTTCGGCGGCCTACATTGGTATCCAGAGCTTTCGCCTCGGAGCACAATATATAGAGGCAAGAGGGAGATGCAGAGAAGTATCGGACTTAGAGAGTCTCCTTGAAAGACCCCCCTTTTATATGTGATACAGCTTGTAGTCACTTGTCTTTTGTCAGATGTTATGACAAATCTTGTCCGCCACAGGAGCATAAGCTATTTTATGCAACTCACTATTTTTGGATGCACCTCCTGGCACTCAAGGAGCTTAATAAGTAGCTCCTAGTTCGCGTTATCGAAAGCCTTACGGTAGTCAATCCAAGCCATGGATGGATTGCGTCGATACCTGATCTCCCTGCAACCTGCTAGCCCTCTCTTGTATCTACGTTGTTCAACTATTGCACTCTATACCGGCTTGATAGATGTTAATATCCTCTCTTTGAGGATGCCAGTGAATAGCTTGTAGCTGCTGTTTAAACAAGCTATGGGCCTGTAGTTCTTTGGAGTTGAAAAATCTTTCGTCTGAGGGATCAATACCGTGCGTCCTTCCACTAGCCACTGCGGGACGGGTTGTTCTCCATTTAAGGAAGTAATAAATTTACGAGCTAGACGTTGGTACGTAGAAGTAAACTTCTTCCACCAGAAGTTGTTGATTTTATCTGGACATGACACTGAAAAGTTCTTATTTCTAGCGATAACTTTCTTCATTTCTTGAGTAGTAATTAGTGGACACTCTTTCTCTGGACCTTGCAACCTTTGCCTTTGGCAAAAATTACGAATGAGTGATATATTTAAAAGCGTCTTCATTCAGCTGATAAGCATATCCATACACTTGCTCCCAGAAGACTTGAATCTCTTCTCCACTTGGCGGAATTTTAACGGCAAGTGACGTTTTATTGAACAGACGGGAAGGATGAGTAGAAAAGGTGGTCTCGCGAATCTGACGCAGACGTACTGAAGTAAGGTTACTTTTATTGTCGTTAAGCAGGGTGACCACCTTCTCGTAAACTACACAGTTCAGATTCCAGAGATTAACATCTTCGGGGAGCAATTCAGGGAGACCAGTATTAGCTTCAGATAATTTTTCCATCCCGAGAAAGACTTTTTGTTGGATAGATCTCCTACTTCTCATGTTGGCATTATCGGCTATCTGCAAAGGTGGTCTTACTGGAACGGGTGAAACGTTCGCTGGAGGATGCAGCTCTTATTCATGTTGATAAAGTGCTTCATATCCGTTTTTTCGCAAGAACGACATCTGATCTCTCAAATTCTCAGGCGTTTGATAAGCATATTCCGTGTACATATTGAGCCAACGCAACGGTCATTTAACCTCTTGATGAATCCTTTTCGCGCTGGTGAGCTTCTTTTCCAACAGGTAAGGATGTCCCTCCTGAGTTGGTCCGACAATTTAAATCGATCTTCTCGCTTTCTCCACCACTCAACATAACAGTGCTACGAAGCCTGATATTGTCCTCCATGATCTGAAGAACAAGATCATTTACGTGATTGAATTCTCGGCACTTATATTATATTGAGCACTTCTTTACGAGTTTAGCAGGCTGTACCAAGGCTACGAAGTCCATTTTGTAGTTCTCATAATCGGCTGCCTTGGAGGTATGGAAACTTCATTAATTACCCAACTCAATAAGATTCCAGCTTGCCAGCGTCAGGCTCATTCCATTGCGAACCGGATGCAAAAGGCTGTTCTTCTGGGATCACTTCATCTGGTCCGTCAACAGCCCCCAGTAGAACCGCGGTAAATCACACCTATGGCCACGTCTCACAACCGTGAGATGAGTGGTCACAGGGCACGACGAAATCACAACGACAGGCCGGCGAAACCCTCGTGTGTCTTGAGGACACGAAGCGACCCAAGGATGATCGCTTTCTGCATCCATCTTGCTAGTGCCTTGGCATATTTTTGGCACGTGGGTACGGCTTTAAGGTTACGAACCAGTGATAGTTTCATACCTCCGAGAGCACCAATCACAAGGACAATTACTCGCACCGAATACTTTGGGTACAGACGTTGCAGCTCTCTCTTAAGGTCTTGATACCTCTCCTCCTTTTCTTTCTCCTCCGCAGTGATGTTGTATTTGGACGCAGCCGAGAATTCGATCACGAATATAGTTCTTTTCTCGAAGTCTTGGAGAACAATGTCAGGTTTCGAGTGAGCAACGGAGACTGCTGCCCGAAAATCATAGTTCCAGAAAACTTGGCACTTCTTGTTTCGGAAAATTGACTCTATATCCCTTGGAGCGTTCGTCAGGACAGGTTCGAGACCAACACCGTAAGAGCGACAAAGATGGTAATAAATTACTCTTAGCGCCGCATTATGTCTATAGATGTACGTCGTTCCTGCGTGGGTCAGACACCCAGATAGTATGTGTTCTAGGTACTCAGCGTGTGCATGACACGCTCTGCACCTATCACTGGGAACGTCTTGACATAAAATGCGGGCACGGTATGCTAAGGTGGAAATGACACCGTCCTGGCATGCAAAAATAAAATCCTCTGTACCTGAATTGAGCCCTGATAATTTGAGGGAAGCAAAAGTTTGCTCCTTCGACAAGGTCTGTTTTTATAAATTTCTGTAAAAGTTTCCGTGCATATGCTTGTCGAGTAGCTCTTGGTGAAATTTTCCAAACTCCGCTTTCTTTACTTCGGCTGTTAGGCGTAAAGCATCTAGATGGAGTAATGCACTTTCCTCACTTCTGATGTCAAAATTCAGGCCAAGGGTCTCGGCCGCCTACTCCGCGGCTTTGTAAAGGAACGCTCCTTCGCCTATCATCCCGTGATTCCTGGCAATCTTTAGGAGCGGATCTCTGCCATTAGCAACGATGTAAACTGTACTTAGAACAATTCGGTTATGAAGACACTGGAGATTTAGAAGTCCGCGTCCGCCTTGATGGCGTGAAATGTATAATCGCGGAACTGACGAATTTAAATGAAAGCTTTTATGCATATGCATGATCTTACATGTGGTGACATCAAGGGTCCTAAGCTC
This sequence comes from Andricus quercusramuli, assembly GCA_932178445.1. Lineage (NCBI taxonomy): Eukaryota > Metazoa > Arthropoda > Insecta > Hymenoptera > Cynipidae > Andricus > Andricus quercusramuli. Next base: position 39,833 of record CAKNXH010063022.1, read on the forward strand.
GTTCTTCGTCCATTGAACCACCCCGAACGAGCAGAGTAGAACTGGGATGGCAAGTATGTTAGTCGCAGATACCTTGTTCAACGCCGACAGATTGGAAGACCAAATCTGTCGAAGAAGATCCTTGTATCTGCGTCTGAGAGACTCCTTCACTGAAGTTACGTCCTGAATGCGGCTTTGAGGCACGCCCAGGTATGTATAGGTCTCTTCAGTGTTATGATGTCTAATAACACTCATATCCAAAAGCTCAGGGTCCTTGGGAACGCCAGTAATCTTTCCTTTCTTCAGATGAATTTTGGCACACTTTTCCAAACCAAAGTCCATTCTAATTTCTCCTGTGTAGTTCTTGACGATATTTTTAGCAGATTGAAGTTTACTTTTACCAGAGGCATAGATCTTACGGTCATCCATATAAAATACACGAGTGACCGTATGGTCACGCTGATTAGTGTCGCCACAGAGGTATCCACGAGAATTTCGTAGTGCGAGAGATAGAGGCAGAAGTGTGATGCAAAAAAGCAAAGGGCTCATTGTATCACCTTGAAAGACGCCCCTCTGGAAGGTGACGTTATTCGTTATCAGACGATAATTTCTAGATGAGATAGTAAATCTAGTTTTCCAAAGAGGCATCAATCTCTCTATGCATCTCACTATGTGTGGATGTACCTTCAAGCTTTCCAACAGACAGATGATAAGTCTATGAGAGGTTGAATCGAAAGCTTTCCGGTAGTCAATCCAGGCCATTGATAGGATGCGCTGATGGGCTACAGCGTCTTTACAGACACACCTGTCAATTAGCAGGTTCTCTCGACATTCTGCTACGCCCTTTTTTGAGCCACGCTGTTCGTACATCTCTCGCGATACAGGCTCAATTCGTCGAACAATCCTGTTGTTTAGGACAGCTGTAAAGATCTTATACAGTGTATTCAAACAAGTTATTGGCCTGTAATTCTCTGGGTTGAACAAATTGCCTTTTGTTCGGCAGGAGTATAGTGCGTCCTAACACCAGCCACTGCGGAACGGGCGTCTCCGACTTTAAATATAAGGTGAGTATGCGGGCCAAGTGTTGGTGTATAAAAGTAAACTTCTTCCACCAAAAGTTCTTGATACAATCTGGTCCAATAGCGGAAAAGTTCTTCGTGCCTCTAAGTGCTTTTTTCACCTCTTCGGCAGTGACTGATGGACATTCCTCCTCAGATTTTATAAGGTGGTCGCAAAACTCCTTGGAGCGGATGATATTATCAGTATCTTCTTTCAACTCCAGTGTTTTCGGGATTTTGTATACCTCTCTCCAAAAAGTCTCTACCTCCTTGGGCTTGGGTGGATTTTTTACAGAAAAAGGGAGATCGCTGAAGAGGCTCGATCGATCAGCGATAAACTGTTGATTCTCCCTGATCCATCTCTCCCTCTTCTGTATTCTCGTCCTTGCGTCAGGTAACAGCCGTATTTTGTCAACAAAATGCTGCTTGATTGTCAGCAGCTTTGACTTGTTTAGTTGGTTTAAGCCTTCGATTCGAATCAGACACGAAGGGAGGCATCCATTTCAGCCAGATCTTGGGGCTTAAGAGGAACTTGGATGTTGATGTTCCTCCTTGTACTGAAATTGCAACCATCTTTCAGAAGGTGCCTATTTTCTGTGGTCGGTCTTAATGTTGCTTCATCTTCGGCTGCAGCTTGATCAAGCAGCGGTGGGGAAGCGCTCCGCGTACATATCCATTTTTCCGGAGGTAGTCGGCTTGATTTCGCAAAGACTGATGCGAAACGTGCTGAAGCTCTTGGTGTTTCTGGCACCATAGAGAGTGCATGCGCGCCATAAAGCCTCCGCGAACAGGGATAATGCTGGCATCGTAGCAGTCTAGCACGTCATTCTTAAGTTGATCCGTCCACTCAATGTGGGCGTTTCGGCGGTTCGTCGTCGTGTTTCCATCTAAATTATTTTCAGCACCCCGAACCCTAGGATGATCGGCATGGTTTGCCAACCCATTGTCGGGTGCTCTGCGCGTTCGATCATTTTGAACCGCATCTACAACATTTTGGTGCCTTGGTGGTTTCATTGTTGTTCCCACGAGCAGCTAGGGAAATGGTTCGTCCATCCTTGTAGAGCCCCGCGTGCAAGGTTAAGGCTGATTCTCTGAGACGTCGCCCGGTATCCCAGAGTCACCGTTAAAGACACCTCGCCCAGGTGCCATTCAGCTTTCGGCACGGTTCTTTCGCCTTCGCTTAGGGGTTATTTCTTCGGGACCATCACTGAACAATTGTCCGCGACTGCTTATAAATTATTGTAACCATATTCAGCAGAAACCCTTGCTACAGGGACCCCCTATCCGCAACCCGAGGAAGCGTTTGGTGGCTTTGGCATAGGCCCTTCAATTCTATTCCAAAGGAATCGAAACCGAAACATACATCAACCAAAATATATATATATATATATATATATATATTGTGATGGGATAATTCGTACTCCGCACAAATACAGTTAAAAATTACAAGATTTAATTTTAAAATTCGACTAGGGATATGAGTTTAGAATCACGAATCACCTTCACGTGCTGTCTGGTCACAGATACGATACTACCCGAAAATATATGAGTTCCATGGCTAGTCTTTGAAGAGAATATTTGATTTCTAAGAATTCTTTTATTTGACTGTGACTTAGGTCAATTTAATCAAATGAAAATCTTAAAAATATCAAAGGAAGTATTAGCATAGAACATAAGAGTTCGTCGGCTAATACCAACTAAAAATTTTAAATATAAAACCTTTAGTTAGGCACTTATTTAAGAAACTCAATTCAGGTTATACAATACACGATGAACTAAACTAAAAAATTACAAACTCATCACCTATCAACTCTAGGGAGGTTAGGTTATCCGACCGGAACCAATACTTGCCAGACCACGGGGTTTGAATGTATAAAATTTCACTATTTCTTCTAATTTTCGATTCGCATTATTTTATTTATTTCATATTTCAACTCTAGTGGCAAGGGTGGATCAAGCACCCCACACAACAACAACAACACCTGTCAGATTACACAAGGGTGGCTGGCGTGGAGGTCTGCTGTCGCCAGGGATAGAGTATTTCCACTTGTGACGTCATTTCAAAATGTCCGAACACGCCAGGGAAAACATTGCAGTGTGTACATAGGCGCGCGTGTATTATCGTAGTTAAAGAATTGTGTTTATCGGCAAATTAAAAATGTCTAGTGAATACTTTTTGAGTTTATCTGGTGAAGTGAAGGTCCGTTATTGTAATAAACTAAGTGCAATTGACAATTTAGATCCCTACGATCTGAAAAGTGAGGAATTTTCCACAAGTAATAGTGATGTACCCGTAGTGAGTGAGTTCGATCTTGTATCGTATTTTACGATAACTCATAGTTATTACACGTGCAAACAATTGAAAGCTTATAAAAGCTTAGAGGCTTTTAAGTTCTACGAAGCCGGATTTGTTGAAAAAGTTGAGTGCAAGAAGGTAGATACAACTTTATAGTGCGTGGTGGCCCATATATGTGCCCATATATGGGCACATTCATTTATCATTAACTGCATATATTCATTTATATTGGAGTATCTTTTTTTTTTTGCAATGTGTTACCAAATTTTTTATTTATTTAATAATAACGCTTATTTGAAAAGTAGCATACAATTTTGAACATATTGCCAGATGCTTTAAATTTGAGGTTAGGAAATGTTCATTGTTATAGAAAAATCTCATTATTGTCTAATAAATTTTAAACAATTGCAAAATAAATATATTTCAACTGTTACAGGTTAAACATTCTTAAAGAATGAATGATAAAAAGTTAAGAACGTGGATTATCTTAGATGCAAATGGATCTATTTTAAGTGCTCATTGCACTTGTGTAGCTGGTCTTGGCAACAAAAGTTGCAGCGAATTGTAACGGGAAGGCTGTTTGACTCGTGCTCTAACCTCAAAATCGTGTCACCTCACTTTACTGAATAAATACTAGAATTAAATCAGATATAAACACTGAGCAGTACTCCTTCTTTAAATTAGAGTGAGTATGCACAGGGAGAAATTTGATAACTTTTGCGTACAATGAGAATTTCAAATAGTAACTTCAACTGACGTAAACATTCGAAACTTTTGTATTACGCAAAAATTATCAGAGCAAACACTTTTTCCTTCTGTGTTCACACTGTTATTTAAAACCAGACTACCGATAAGTATTTTAAAAATATTTAATGCTAATATTTATTGAGTAAAATGAGGCAATGAAATTTGGAGGTTAGAACTTGATTACTTTAGCCTTGTGTAGAATGTATCTAATTTATCTTACCTGATATAAAATGGTTTGAGCAAATTGTTGCATTTCTTATCATCGACTCACTTAAAGGACCACGTTTAATCGCACTTATCCATTTTTCACGTCTTTTTTTCCATAACTCTATTTTTTCCTGAAAAGTGTATGCTCCATCAGGTCTAGCATGCTTTTTGTTTGTTTCTTTTATAATACATGGAATTTGATGAAATGATATTCCATGGTCCCTTGCTTTGTTCTTCGTACAACCCACAATAAAACACGAAAGTACCATTTTCTTAAAATAAAAGAGTTAATTGATCCTCGAAAAGTATACTACATGGGATTCAATGTATAAAGCACGAGTGCTCTCCCTGGCTTATTCGGCCATTTTGAAATTTTATGGCTTAATGGAAATACTCTATTGAGAAGAGGAGATTTTCCTGGCGCATGCGTAGTGGATGGGATTCTCACACGTGCAAGAGCGCTCGGAAAAACTGGATCAAGCTGCCGCAGACAACCTGCGCTGTGAGCCGAGTCAACCCACCCCTGGACCATCGACTAGCGGCAGACCACGAGGTTCGGTGTGGCACTGAACACACTTCGACTATGCGCGACCACACTGTTGGGAACCGAACCTGGCAGTTGTCCTTTTCCTTCGGTCGTTCCTCTCACTCTGTAGTTCTACGCTCGTACTCGAGTGGCGCTCCGGCTAATATAAGAGGGAGAACGGAGACGCCACACTGAAATTCATTCGTGATTCTAAGTTCCGAGAGAGTACCTCAAACTTTTTTCGAAGACCATTACCAGGACGTAGTAAAAAAAACTAATTAAAAGCAATGAGAGGACTTGCAAGAGGAAACAGGATTCTGACAGGTGGGTTCCCTTTTGTTATTTGTTCGTCTTGAAGTTCAATTCATTTTCGTGTTTCAACGTCGTCAGTCGAATCAGTAGACACACGCCGTTGAAATTTGTGAATTGCTGTCCTCCGTCAAGGTCAAAGAGTTTCCATTAGATTCAGTGCGCATCAATTACAAATAGAATGTCAGTTCTTATTTAACTATCATTTTGAGTGGGGCAAAGGCCCTCTCGTTATGATTATTGTGCTTGGTATCAATCAAAAGAAAATTTTGATTCTTGTTTTACTCTCGTTTTGAGTGGGACAAAGGCCCACTTGTTATCATTATTTTTACTCAAGTATAATTCTCTTGGTGAACTTCTTTACTCAATTATATCAGTGTGTAATTCTAAAATGTTGATTTTCTCTTGACTTTACCTTCCCTTGCGTCACTCCTTACTCCGCTACTCTGTCAGAGCGGTCGGGCGAATAAACCATTGGATCAGTCAGAAGTATTCAGATGATTTAATGTATTCTTCTGGTAGTTTTAAACTAGAAAAACTATCTGGCGGCCTTTAGGCATTTTTCGGACTTGCTTTGATTGCATGTTCTAATTGAATAATAAAAACTTCAGATAATCGGCAAAAAAATCAGGTTATAAATGACGCCCTAAGTATGGGCCCAAATAACGCAGAGGGAAGGTTAGCAAAATATTTGGAGATTCATCGAATGGTAACTTTTAAAGCTTCACTCCAAAATGAAATAAAATTAAAAATTGAAAAGTCAAACAAGTTGAAGTCTCAAAAGTTCAATCGAAACAAATAAAGTTCCAATCATAATGAAAATTATCTATGTTCAGTGATTGGAATATTATTCACACTGTGAAATTTTCTTCGACCGTTGTTATCAATAATGAAGTCAATTCATCTAATAATGTGTTAGTTTGGTCATACGGTCCAGTAAAAATAGTAGTGGATCCAGTTGTCAAGAATAAAGCTGTATTCGTCAATTTAATTAAAACCAACGTATGTTTCGACCTTGTTGCAGTCCTTCTTCAATTCAATACATAACCTAAATTAACATAATATACGTGGATATAATAAACGAAAAACATTTATAATGAACAAAAAAAATTTTTTTCAACAAAGAAATATTTTTAATTTACCTGTAGTAAATCATCCAAGACATTTCAATTTTTGGTTATTTTCCAAGAGAAACAACATATTTTTGGAGTGAAGCAAATTTAGTTGTTTTTTTATTGTTTAAAACATTAAAATTTATAAATTATATAATTTTAATAGGGTCCTTTAAAACATTTACAAATTCAAACCTAAAATATTCGAGGTATACATTATGGATGATGTCATATTTTCATAAGTAATTAAGAAACACGGATATTAAGGTAGAAGCCCCAATTAAAAGTGCAACAAAGTAAATTGGATTTAAAAATTGATGTAACATTTTTATTTTTGAAGTTTGTATATAAATTGGTTATAAAATGGGTTGATAAATTTTATTTATATTCAACATTTTAGTTTTTTAATTGATTGAATTTTTAATGAATTTATTTATAAAAATGGACTCTAGAATTCTTCGCTTGTCTTTTTTATTTTCACGAGCTAAAATTTTTATATTTTTAATCTTAAAATCAAAATAGTGATTGAACTGTCATGCATGTTGTGACAAACCAGTGTTTGGAATGCCTAATTCACAATATTCCATTAGACCTTGCATTATATTGTATTGAAAAAAAAAATTAAATTTAAACCATAATTTAACAAGAATCTCCAAAAATGAATTTTCAATTGGCACCAAAACAGTATTAAACAACACAGTTTTCTCTTTTATTAATAAATTTTTTAAACAAATTTCAGGTTGCCCTATGGGCTCTCCATTAGCCCCTATTGTTTCGAATTTAGTCATGGAAGATATAGAAAGAAGGGCTCTAAATGATTTAACTTTTACTCCTATTCTTTACAAACGATACGTGGATGATATCCTATAGCAATCGTTCCTACCGAAAAAATAGATGAACTCCTTAACACTTTCAACAATATGGAAAATTCGATTAAATTCACTATTGAAAAAGAAATTAATCATTCTATTGCTTATCTATATTTTTTTAATTATAAAAACTCCAGAAGGTAATTTAACTACAAATTGGTATAAAAAATATCTTGGTCAGAACGTTATTTGAATTATAACTTCCACCATTTATTTTCTCAAAAAGTTGGTCTAATTAAAGGTCTTCTTGATAGATGTGTAAAATTAAGCGATGTTAAATTCCGTAAAGAAAATCTAGATCGACTAAAAATTACTCTCATGCAAAATAATTACCCATTTCAATTAATAAATAAAATCATCAAAGAAAGAATCCATGAGATTTATAATAATTCATCTAAAAATACAAAATGGAATGAAAATCACAATAAATCTGAACTAAAGGTTTCGTTACCATATTCATACAATATTAATGTTTGTTTCACAAACAACCACACACTTAATAAATTTCCCTTTTTTTAAATAAAGATAAAGACAATAAAGAAAACTCATCATGTATTGTATATATGGTAAATTGTAAATGTTGCAATAAAATTTATATTGGTGAGACCGGCAGGACACTAAAAACTCGCATTTATGAACATAAACGAGATTGTGAATTAGGCCATTAAAACACTGGTTTGTCACAACATGCATGGTAATTCGATCACTATTTTGATTTCGAGATTAAAAATATAAAAAAATTTAGCTCGTGAAAATAATAAAGACAAACGAAGAATTCTAGAGTCCATTTTTATAAATAAATTCATTAAAAATTCAATCAATTCAAAAACTGGAATGTTAAATATAAATCAAATTTAGCAAAGCATTTTATAACCAATTCATATACAAACTTTTAAATTAAAAATGTTATATCAATTTTTAAATCCAATTTACTTTGGCGCACTTTTAATTGGGCTCTCTTATCTTAATATCCGCCTTTCTTAATCACTCATAAAAATATGACTTCATCCATAATGTATTTTGTTAGTCCATGTTTGTCCTTTCAAATAAAAACACTGTTTTCATTCTATTTAACCAAAATGTAGTAAAATTACTATATTGGAGCCTCGAAAATTTAAGGTTTCAATTTTTAAATGTCTTAAAGGACACTATTTAAATTATATTATCTATAAAATTTAATGTTTTAAACAATGAAAAAACAACTAAATTTGGTTCACTCCAAATATATGTTGTTTCTCTTGGAAAATAACAAAAAATTGAAATGTCTTGAATGATTTACTACAGGAAAATTAAAATATTTTTTTGCTTACAAAAAATTTTTTTGTTTACTATAAATCTTTTTAGTTTATCATATCCACGTATATTATGTTAATTTAGGTTATGTATAACCTTGAAGAAGGCCTGCGACAAGGTCGAAACGTAGGTTGGTTTTATTCAAATTGACGAATAAAGCTTGATTGTTGACAACTGAATCCACTATTATTTTTACTGGACCGCATGACCAAAATAACAAAATAACTCATTGGCTTCCGAAAATTCACCATTTGCTAATTTGTAAATTGTTTTATAAAAATAATTTTGCAAGTGAATATAGCAACGGCGAGTTCGTTCCACGAGGGGTGCAGCACTATTTTGTTTGTAGATAAATGATTTAATTTTCATTCAAATTCAAAGCTTTTTGGAAACATGCTCTGAGAATATGTTATGAATCTTTCAGCTTCTACTTTTCGAAAAAAGTCATATTTAGAATTAAAACTCTGAAAAATATTCAATGAATCTATTATTGAATATTTTCATCTCGAAGTTCAGAGAAGAAAAGCGAGAAAAGAGAGTAATCGAATCCCGACGTGGCAACACCAGCTCTTTATTAATTTTCCAGTGATGAATCAAAGCGAATAAAATACCTCAACTGGAGTTCTTTAATGAAAACGATTTGAATCTGTACAATGCATCTTAAAAAATGGATGTTTATTTGATAGCATTTATAGAAACCTAATTATGTGTATTTTTGTTGAATCTCTAAGTGCTATAAAAGATGAAGTTCATAGTAACGCAGTTCGACTACTTTTTTTGATTTGCAAATTATTTATATGATACTAAAATTTGTTGATTTTGTTAGTGTTTATCATGTATAACAATGGCAATAAGTATATTAATTTTTATAAATCAACTTCACAGTTTCTTCTCCTGGACCCTTTCGTTCTATCCTAAAAAAAGCTTAGCACAGATTTCTATGAGAGTCTAAGCCGAGTAGAGTAGTTCTCGTAAATTTCTTTTAGGGGTTTTCTAAACAAAAAGACAGATATCGTTATCCTGCCGTGGTCGGCGGACACTTTAAGACCGTGAAAGTAGAATGGTACAATGCTCTTGTCGAGACTATAGGACGACATAAACCCTCCGATACGAGGACCCTTTGGCGATTTCTCTGGATATATGAGAGGCAATCCTGCAGGTGCAGGATGCAGAAGACTATCCTTCTAGTATATGTAACACATATATACAGCTAATATCTTATTCTCAAATATCAAATTTTTGTATAAAGTGAATTCGTAAAAGTTTCTTACAGGTTTTGAATTTGTGGAAGAATACATTAGGGGCCTATGTTAGGTAATTTTCCGAAATATTTTCAACCATATCTTAATAAATACAACTGCCAAACGGTAAGAAGATATTTTAATGGCAAGAAAAAAAATTGAAACAACATGAAACATGCAAGAAATTAACTATACACTCCTCTAAAATGAAACGTATAAACATATGTGTGATCTAGGAGAAAATATTCCTCAAAAACTTAATTTTTTAAATCCTTCTTGATTACTATGCACATATCTCCAATTATCTAATAGTGCTCATGCATAATTCTGGCTTTTTCGAAAAGCTAAAGAACGATTGCGATCATAATAAACGTAAATAAAATGCAATATAGAACGGTATTATAAATTTTCTCGAACCATTCATCAAATCACTCAAGTTTATATTTTTAGAAAAAATGTAGAAGTTCGAAACCCTTTAATCTTTGGATATATCTTGGATTTTTTAAAATCTCTTTGAACCCCATTGGGATACTTTAAAATACCCTAAAATATTTAAAATCCTTCGAAACCTTTTGAAATCTCTTGAAAATTTTTGAAACTCCTGAACATTTCTTGGAATATTTTGAAATATCTGAGAATATTTTAAATCCTTTGGAATTTCTTAAAATCTATTGATATTCCTTGGAATCTTTGAAAATAGCCTGGAATCTACAAAATTCTTTTAAATCCCTTAAGCGCTTCAAAATCTTTGGAAATACCTTAATATATTGGAAAACTCTTTAAATCCTCGCAATGCTTTGAAATTCTTCATTTTTTGTGGATAAATTCTTCAAAATTTCATCAAAATGTTATGGAATTCCTAGAAATCACGTGAAGTTACATGAAATCTAATAATATTCCTTGAAATTACTAGAATTTTTCTAATCTCTTGTAAATTCCTTGGAATGCTTTAAAATGCCCTAAAATACTTCCGAGTATGAAAATCTTTTGGAATCCCTGAAAATTTTGTCAAGCACTTGAAAATTCCTTGTAATCTTTCGGAGTACCCTGGCACCTTTTAAATCCTTTCAAATCTTCAAAATTTTTTTAATATTTGAAAATATCTTGAAATATTTGATATCTCTTCAAATCTTGGGAATGCTTTAAATTTCCTCAAATTCTGACCATCAATTCTTTGAAATGTAATTAAAAATATAATTAAATTCCTTGAAATCACTTGATAGTACATTGTGTTACAAGTGCGTGAAGTGGAATGTCTTCCAGCACATGTCACACACGATATTTTTTGCAAAAAATGCATGAAAATGCAATGAAAAATACGATATGGAGGTCGGTGGCGCGGGGCGGTGGGGGCCAGGGCGAAGTCCCTGCTGGGGGGTTCGGGGGGCGAAGCCCTCTGACTGAAAAAAACCCACCAAATATTGAGTCACAATATTATTACATTAAACTTAAAATAAAACGGTGAGTAACGTGCCAACAGTGTTGAGGGTACTAGACTTTTCGAGAGTTCGTCAAAATAGGCAAGGAGCACGTTTTCTGTTACAGAGGTTATTTCACTTGTTTGGCACCTGTATTCATATCGACTGGTCGGATTTTTGACAGCTTTTTATGAGCGTCATGAAAACAAATGTGGTCAGTTGAGTTGCCCGGGAAACGCCGCGTAATTGTTTCACATGCCGTGTGAATATTAATTCCCGAACTAAAGAGAAGCGCTCGTAAATTATTCAGTGCTGGAATATTCCCACACAAGTGCGGGAATGTTACATTCTCGCACGCTACTCTCACAGTAGAGGAATCTGGAATTTTCCGTACGCTTTATGGACACGGAATGTGGCCATTTTCATGCATGTGTTTCAAGAAGTCACATGAAATCTGATAATGAAATTACTAAACTTTAATGTTACATACTACCATTTTGGATACATGGATTTCCTAGAAGGTTGACTTGTAAACAGTATTACTTAACGATATCGAACCCCCCCCCCCTTCTCCCGATTCCGCTCATATATCAAATCGTAACATTTTCCACAAACCCCTTCCTACCCCCGAAGCTGTAACGTAATTTATGGATGACTCCTTACCTGCTTAATTTTAACAACACCTCATTTTAGATCAAGACCTATCTAGAAATTTGAAATTATATATTTTCAAAGAGTTGATGGGACTTTATTAGGCAATATGCTTAAATACGATTCTGTATAAAAATCAAAGGATTTTTATAGATTTATAAATAATTATGTTTCTGAAGAATGTAAATGAGAAATATATCGATGAAGAACATGTAACAGGTGCAAATATCCAGTATACAGATATTTTATCTATACACTTATTTCCACACGAAATAAAATATCAATTTTAATGAAGAGGACTTAAATGAAATGCACTAGAAAAGGATTATTCGGTCAATGTCGCGGAAAAAATATGTTCTGTAATTATGCAGATTAAGAGTGAGAGAAACCTTTTTAGTGTCCTTTATTTTTTCCAAACTTTCAATCAGACCAATTTTATTTATTTAGCTAGTTAGTTAACGAATTAGTTAAAAAAATACATTCATTTCAAATCAACGTTCGAAGAAACTTGTAACAAATTATATATAACTGATGGCATATTCTAATTGTCTTCTTTCTTAGGCATCGAACCAATAATGACTAACTTTCAGATCACGTTCTTGAGAACGAAACTTTTCTTATCGGCTTTAATATCAATGTCCTGTTTCGCTGGCAGAAAATCCTATCACGTGTCTGGTTTACAGCCAAGAATCCTTCTTCCTTGTATGTAAGAGCAATCAATGTTCAAGTGTACGATAACTTAAAAACAAATTAAATAACCACAGAAACGAAAGTAAATTAAAAAAATACTTGAAGATTTGAAAAGTCACATGGTAAATGATATAGCTAGTTACAAATTGTAACAGTTTTTTTTCTTTAACACAAAAAAGAATGAATATCGTAGAATTACAAATTGTTATACTTCACACTATTCCTTCTGTTATTTTGAAAATTCCGTACAATTTTTGGAATATTTTTTTTTATACCATTAAGCCATTTCCCTTTCGGGGTAGGCGTGACACTACCCGATGCGGGTAGTGTTTCTAGGTATATTATTTATTACTACACTGAGAAACCCTTGTTTGTATTTCTTGCTAAAAATCACACTAGATTTCACTATCTGAACTTTGCAATGAGAGGCAAAAAGCAAATTTTAATAATATTTACTAACCTCAATAGTAACTCGTAGCTACTTAAAGTATTATAAAATATATTGGAATAAAAGTTAAAACTATTGCACTTATTGTAAAAGACATTTGAAGTATTTATTAACCTATGTAGTAAAACTGCAAGTCTGCACTATTTACTAATTTTGGTAGGAGAAAATAGTAAATTTGTTGGATTAATATCTGTAGAAGATAACAGTATTTACAAAGTGCTGTGGTAAAATGATGCGCAGGGACCGTGCGCAAAGAATTACTAACTGGTTAGCAAAATATGCTACAGTGGGAATAGTAAAAAAAATAAATACGTGTTGCTAACTTTCACACAAGCCTACCTACACACATGTTCTACATTTAACGCATAATTCACATTTATTTAAATTAAGAATTGACAACATTAGAAATTACATATATGTATATATTCGTAAAAGATAGTATTTTATATTATAAAGCTGAAACAGAAAAATCGGGTTAGAAGAAAACGAAGGCTGGCAGGAATCGAACACGCGTCTCCGGGACAGCAGTCGGGCGATGATCCATCTACCTATAAGACATTGTGGGACTCAGAATGGAAACTTCCATATGACCTAAATGATAGAAAGTTTATTGGTTCTAATTCATTTAATCCTTAATTGATTAATATTCATGATATTTTTATAATTTTAAACAACAAAATTTTTAATGTAATTAAAATAAGTAAATTTTTTTTTTTAAATTATGTTTTTTTTGCGGATTTTGCATTGAAACATAAATTAGATGTCATTTTCGCAACCTAAAAATATGATCGGCGATCGACACACGTCAGATGGCCACGCTCGGTCCAAGGCTCGATACTTTCTGCTAAATCAGTTAGTAATATTTGGGACCAAATTTAATAATTGGTATTAACCTTTGTTACAAAAAGTAAAAAATGTCCATAATACACATCGTGTTCCTACAGACAATAGTAATTTCTTCTACATATTTAGTATATTATGTTATTTAAAATACTTATTACTTTTATTTTTTTTGTACAATTTATTAATTTCTCTACTAATTTTTCCTACATCGGATTTTACTACAGAAAATAGTAAGCATTGCTATTACCAAATAGGAAATCTTCTTATAAAAATAGTATAACTTATTATTTATGTATTAAAATGTCGAAATTTAAGCATTTTGCCCCCATTTGCTATCCGTTTTAGTAATTTTTCTAACCTAAAGTTTCTCAGTGTAGTACTGCTAGTGTGGGTTCACCACGCCCACGACGGGCCAACAGCACGCAGTATTCCCGAAAGGTCAACCATTCAAGTACTAAGCGCACCCAACACTGCTTAACTTCAGTGATCTTACGAGAACTGATGTTTTCGGCGTGGTATCGCCATTGAGTATTTAATTTATAAATATCTGTTACAAGTTGAATGCCTGCATATGTGTAATAAATTATTAATATTCAACACTTTCCACGTCTCTGTAAAGAAAAATTCTACACAAAATGTGAGAAATATTTGGAAGAAGTAAGAGAAGAAAGTGACAAACTATTAATATTCTAACACTGGAAATTGTCATATTCCTGAACTAGCATTGTGCAATTTACTTTTTTTGTGCAGATACTTTTTGCTTTAACAACCTCATAGAACTTTAGATTTTAAACTTTGAACTTCACATTAAACTTTTGTTGGAAAATGTTTCATTAACCCTTAAATGGCACACTTCAAAATAATTACATTACTGACACAAGGGGTGTTTGACACCCCGCGTGTTTAAACGTGTATTGTGAAGCCTGTACTACATATTTTTTAACAAAAATGGTATACAATATAGTTTAATATTTTTGTTCAAAAGTCCAACTAAAAATTGGTTGACATACTCTTAAAATACTATTATTTTAGAAAAAAATTACTGCAATATTGTACCTTCAAAAAAAGGTATTTATTTCAAGAAATGAACACGTATTTTTTTTGTAAAAATGAGCACTATATATTTTTTAAAAGCAATGTTCATTTATAAAAATTCATTAAAAAAATGTTTTGAAAGTAAAACTACATACAAGTGATAAATGCTATTCTTTGCAATGTAATTTACACTCTTATTAAATTGAAAAATAATTAATCAATGCAGGCACACGTGGTGCAGAGACCTGAGCGGCCATCGTTGCACATTGGCCGTTTGCAAGCAAAACATGCCGTTTTTGTTTTTTTGTCTTTATTGCGAGGGCAAAATAAACACCTTGCATAGTTATACAAGTGGATTGCTTTCGAGTCAGTGGAGGGTTCTTCACTATCAATACCTAGAATTCCAGCTATGCCATAGACACTACTACATACGACACCCCACGCTTTTGAGAAGTCAACTTTGGATGGCTGCTTTTCGAAGACTAACGCTTGGCGATCTATGCCAATATACTTTTCTGTTAGTTAGAGATCCCAATTAATGCCAGATGGCAACACATAACCAATTTTTTAAAATTTAGTATACTTAATTGGAGCGCAAACTTTTCTTGGGATGTAATACACCCCAGGTGCCATTTAAGGGTTAAATACATTAAATCATTTATAGAATGTTTTCCAGGAACACGCACGGCGTGTTTTTGAATCAAGCAAGTCGAGTATGTATGTATGTATACCATTAAGCCATTTCCCTTTCGGGGTAGGGGTGACACTACCCCACTCGGGTAGTGTTTCCAGGTGGATAGTTTCTTCTAGTAAATAACTGCAAGTGTGGGCTCACTACACCCACGACGGCCAACAGCACGCAGCATCCCGAACGGTCACCCATGCAAGTACTAACCGCGCGCAAAACTGCTTAACTTCAGTGATCTTACGAGAACTGGTGTTTTCAGCGTGGTATCGCCGTGATTTCCAAAAAATGGAGAGAAGAGAATTTCGTGTCTTGATCAAATATTACTTTATGAAAGGCATATCGCCCCAGGAGACTAAAGTGAAACTTGATAAATTTAATAGTGAATCCGCAACTTCGGTTAAACAATACAGCGTATCGCCTACGTACAAAACTTGATCGCTAACTTTCAGATTAAACTCACTCAATCATTCCTCTTCACAATATTGTAAATGTCTGTATGAAACCTACTCAGTCCCCTGATTCTCTATGCTACTCAAATACCTCTGATGGATGTCAAAAGCTCGCCTAACAAGTCATCCAGTTTGCGTCGCTGTGACAACTTCAGCTTTCCTGCTCGAGTATATAAAATAGCGTGCTTTTTTCCAAGGCGTTCTCCAGGAATCCTGTTTCCTTGTTAGGATCTCAAATGGGCGTCCCCACGAATTTAATCCACATATGAACCAGCAGAGCGAAACCATTCCTTTGAAAAAAATTACTGAAATTACTTTCCAAGACTTATCAATAAATAAAAATCTATAATCAAAGACTGATAACGGTTTTCACCCGGCGCAATAAGCTTACCAGGTGAAACTGTCCATCGAAGCTCCTCATCCTCGTTCCCGGGGCCCTTATCAGTGTGACGCCCAAATTTGTCTCGTGGTTGTAGGGATTTACAATAAGTTAAAGGAACCCTATTCCTTTCCATTACAGCTGTTTGAGCGGAACCCATAGGAATTTGGGCTTCATTTTGTCACTGTAGAAAGAGCCTCGGTGGCTCAGACGATAGCGCGTCGGACTTCCATGCAGGAGGTCCGGGGTTCGATCCCTGAGCCGGGTACCAATGGAAATTTTTCTATGTACTTCTAACGGGGCTTCGGTGGTTCGGAACCCACCTTAAACTGTAGGTCCGCTCAGAAAAAGCTGGTATCGTACCAAGGTGGGGCCCCATGTCGAGGGGAATAGCCTTGGAGGTCGAAGCCGATTCTGCGAAGACTCGAAAATGTGTCAGCGTTCATCTTGCGCTTGGGAGCTTCTATAGGAGGCACCACGCTCGATGGTCACTGGCCGATTTCGATTAATCAACACACACACATACACTTACATAACACACCAGGATAGTGCTTCGAATCTGTGCATCTACCTGATGACCTCAGAGGGATCGCTCCGTACACCCTAGCCTGCTAGGCAGGCTGCCGAATGGCAGAGTGGGTGAATCTCACTTTGCCTGATCAACAAAGGAGGACGTCGTTTACTGTGCGATAGGTATGCCTGGCACCTGAGAGGTACAATTTCAGAACGTTGATAACAACGGAAACCACCGAGATCCAAAAACACTCGGTGACGGATGGCCGGGTTCTGAGTACCGCCTTGAGAATAAACACGGGTGTGGCACAATAGGCTTCATAGCTTGAGCGCCAGAAGTTGGGACCTCACGGAGCCCTCCCCGCGTACACTACAAACTAACTAACCTGTCACTGTAGATAAAACATGGATACGCTACTACAAGCCTGAGACAAAGAACAGCCCAATCAATGGGTTACCAGAGAGCAATCTGCACCAAAGAAGTCGAAGATCGTTCCTTCTGGCGGGAAGGATATGGCGACTGTCTTTCGGGATTAGACAGGAATTATATAATTAATGATAGTACTAATATAATATATAATAATATTTAATATAATATAATATAATAATAATATAATATAATGATAATATATAATATAATAATAACAGAGGAGTGGATGGCAAAGCTGGTGGTACCGACTGTCAAGGAAGGGGAGGGTAAGAAGCAGAGAAGTACAGAGGAATCACTCTCATGCCAGTGGGGTATAAAATATACCGAGAGATTCTAAGAAAACTGGTTAGAGAGTCAGATAGAAGAGTAAGAAAGTATCCCACACAATCAGACGGGATCAAGAAAAGGGATGGGGACAATAGATAGATTTATAGATGGTATATGCTGGTCAAAGAGTTAACGGAGCTAGAATATTTGTAAACAATAAAAAAAGGAAGACAAATGGAATAGGGTGGTATGGTTTAGAATGGAAGAAGGGTGAGATCTTGTAGATATTGCAAGGATGATGAGAACAATCTGTGCAGAGTATGTGGATACAAAATGGAGTCATGGGCACATGTGTTAGAGAGGTGTGCAGGAGAGGAAGGTGGACAGTTGAATGTGGATGAGTGTGTAAGATGGATTCTGGATAGTAATCGACAGGAAGTGAGGCGGATGAAGAAACTGGAAGAAGTAGGAGAAAGCAAGGGGACAGGACAGAGCCAAATGGATAATCCTGTTTGAAGGAAAGTAACTAGCAAAAAATTAAAAAATTTTAATCGTTGAAAATGTATTTCATGGTAAGAGAAAACGGAAGCCCTGGAAGATCGGTCATTCTTAGAAGTTTAAGAAATTATAGTATTAATAGAATTGTTGTTCTAAGTAAGGCGAAACATTAGAATGTAAGCAGCGGTTAAGTTAGATTAAGGATGAAATGTAAATACATGTACAGGGAGCGAAGGCCTTCAAACCCGTAAAAGGGGGAGATTAAATATAAATACATACATATAATAATATAATACTTTCAGATATAGATACTTTTTAGAGGTATAATATACAATATATATATATATATATATATATATATATATACATAAAAAAAAGAAACTTTCACAGAAATGTAGAAAAACAGTCCCTGTCGAAGGAGCAAACTTTTACTTTCCTCAAATCATCAGGGCTCCATTCAGGTACAGAGGGCTTTATTTTCGCATGCCAGGACCGTGTAATCTCCACCATAAGATATCGCGCCTGCATTTTATGTCAAGAAGTTCCCAGTGATAGGTGCAGAGCGTGCCATGCACACGCTGAGTACCTACAACACATACTATCGGGGTGTCCGACCCACGCAGGAACAACGTATATCTATAGACATAATGCGGCCCTAAGAGTACTTTATTACCACCTTTGTCGCTCTTACGGTGTTGGTCGCGACCCTGCCCTGCCGAACGCTCCAAGGGATATAGAGTCAATTGTCCGAAACAAGAAGTGCCAAATTTTCTGGAACTACGATTTTCGGGCAGCAGTCTCCGTTGCGCACTCGAGGCCTGACATTGTTCTCCAAGACTTCGAGAAACGAACTATATTCGTGATCGAATTCTCGGCTCCGTCCGAATACAACATCACTGCAAAGGAGAAAGAAAAAGAGGAGAGGTATCAAGACCTTAAAAGAGAGCTGCAACGACTGTACTCAAAATATTCGGTACGAGTAATTGTCCTTGTGATAGGTGCTCTCGGAGGTGCGAAAGTATCACTCCTTGGGTCGCTTCGTGTCCTCAAGACACACGAGGGTTTCGCCGGCCTGTCGTTGTGATTTTGTCGTGCCCTGTGACCACCCATCTCACGGATGTGAGACGTGGCCATAGGTGTATTTTACCGCGGTTCTACTGGGGGCCATTAACATTTTTTTTCAGATGGCAGTTGCTCTTAGTGGTACCCTGCGGTGGTAGTTTAACGTTTTTTTAATTATATATATATTTATATATTATATAGCTCTAGAAAAGTATCCAGAGGTGAAACCTTCATCTCCAACTGTCCCGTCTGCCGCGTAAGGTCATCCGCGGCCAGAGACCTGACTCCAAGGAACTTCTAGGACAGAAGGAGCAGAAGCGGATGACGTACATGTTCCAGTTGAGTCGGGATTGGTTGGTTTAATCATGATCGTGGCTTCCAGAGACTAAAACTTCTCGTAATATATATCTGGTGTTCGGATCCCAGTGGAGTGAAAGGAGAGAGATCCTTCTTTTTCTGAATAAATTTGAATTTAATAAATTTTATTTTTATATCTCCATCTAGCCTGTTTATGACAAAATAATTTTTCTGTATCAGAGGATTTAACTTTGATCCATATTGTAGATTTCCACTATTCGCAGTATGTGTGATTGGATTTTTCAACGGATCAATAATTTCCATCTCCGATGATAATACAGATTCCTATTTAAATATTGACTGGTAACACCTTGCTAAATTAGCGTACCTGTATATCAGAAAAACAGAATCTATCTCTGATCTCTCTGTAGCTCAAATGGTTAGAGCACCTGACCGGAAATCAGTTGATCTGGTGTTCGAATCCCAGTGGAGTGAAAGGAGAGAGATTCTTTTTTTCTGAATAAATTTGAATTTAGGCACTCAAGCTATAAAGCCTATTGTACCACACCCTTACTTATTCACTCACAGCAGTCAACCCCAGGCCTCTTGACGAAGCCCAGTATGTCGACCACCGATCGCGTTTCGATTTCCTCTGTTTCCATAAAATGGACCCCGAGGAGTCTGCTGCCTAAGCCTAGCTAATGCCGGAAACTGGCATCATATATGCAGGGATGTTTTGTCATCCCTGCCGCACCTCCTGGGGCTATACCCCATTTTGTGCATATGATCGTTCAACCGATTGTGCCCTAGCTCTGTCCATGCTGTAGGTATACCCCAGGATGGATTACGCCTGAAGGCAACCCTGGGTTTGTTCCCAGTATTCCCTGTTTTTTGTTCGGATTCAGTTTTTAATGGTCATCCCGACACTGTAAGACGCTATTCCCAGTACCGGTTCCAGCCCTACGAATTCGCTCGCTGCGCCGAACTTTGCGAACTAATCCGCCTTTTCGTTGCCCTTGATCCCTGTGTGAACAGGGACCCATATAAGAGCCACTTTGTTTCTTTCTGCAAGTTGGTTTAATGCCTTCTCGTATTCCCAAACAAAAGTGTTTCAGCACAGTGGAGGACGGCCAGGTTCTCCGCTTGAAAAACAGTAGCGTGTCTCCCACGTGTGATCCCTGTCACTTTCCCTCTCATACTGTCATAAATTCCTGCTCCTGACCCTCGCTCTCCCCTGGAGTCATCCGTATACCAGATTTCCCCCTGGAGGAGCGGGTTACCATTTTCGTTCCACAGATACCTGCTAGGGATACAGACGCGGAAAGCTTTGGCAAAGTTGGAGTGTTTTGTTATTTTATCTTGCCTAATCTGTAGAATCGGCGGTGTGCTGTTATCACTCGGGAGTCTGGTGTGTTTAGTCCCTGGAGTCCATCTATTTACTCTTTCCAGGCGACCAATCGCGTGAGCCGCTTTGGCGGTTATCGCAATATATAGGGGTTCCTCACAGAGCATGAATTCTATTGCCGCTGTGGGCGCAGTTCTTATTACTCGAGTCAAACCCCTAAATGCTAGCGTTTGAAATCTTCGCAGCCTGGCCTGCATTGTTTTAAATTCCACTCGTGGCCACCAGACCACGGCCGTGTGAAGGAGCCTGGGTTTTAAGACAGCAGAGTAGAGCCATGCAAGCATTTTAGATCCAAACCCCCACCTCAACACAAAGGCTCTCCTACACATCCAAAAAGTCATGACAAGTTTCCTGCATTAGGTCTCGAGGTGCTTTGCCCAGCTGAGCTTGCTATATAGGATTACTCCCAGATATTTAACTGAATATGAAAACGTCAGCTTCCCACCACAGAGTACAGGAGCGTCAGCTTTCGGAATTTTGTAATTCCTCATGAAAATGACCAGGTTGGTCTATTCCGGATTTACCGAGAGTCCTGTGCTATCGCACCAGAGCTCTACGATGCGCAGCGCCGACCTTATGAGACCCATCAGCGTTTCCAGATGAGCCCCCCTAACTAGGATTACAAAGTCGTCCGCATATCCTTGAGTATAGTAACTTTCTTCATTTAGCCTTCGAAGGAGGCCGTCCACTACAATGCACCACAGGAGGGGCGACAGGACACCCACCTGTGGGCAACCCCGTGGAGCTATCCCCCTTACTAGGCCTTCACCCAATCTGGTTTCGAGTCTTCTTCGGCGTAGCATGCTTCCTATCCAGCATACTAGCTGATCCGGCACGCCACATCTCAAAGCCTCTCGACAGATGACTTCTGGAGGAGTATTGTTGAAGGCACACTCTATATCCAAGAAAGCGCCCACAGCGCACCCCTTTTGTTCCAACTGGTGCTCCGATTTTGCTACAATAGCATAAAGCGCAGTTGCTACCAAGCAGCCTGCCTCGAAAGCATGCTGCCCTCCATGCAGCGGGGAGACCAAAAGCACTTCATCCCTTATGTATCTCTCGACCAGCTTCTCTAGCGTTTTCAGGATAAAAGATGTTAGGCTGATTGGTCGGAAATCTTTGGCAGCAGTGTAACCCTCCCTCCTAGGTTTGGGTATAACCAGGGTTCTTGAATTAGGGCGAGCCCTGCATCACCACAGGCATGCGTCTGGCTAGAACTGCCGAGGCGCCTTTGCTGTGGTGCAAATTAATCTGCGTAATGGAGATTCCCGTCTCATTCATTAAGAGACTACTTCGGGGCATTTTCGGACGCTTGTGGGACACCTGAGGATCCCAGTTGGGTCACCTGGGAGGTAACCCTACTCGCCCCTAGATAGGGACGGTAATCTAGAGCCGCAAGGGCTCTGATCGAGGATTCAGGAAGTCCAACAACCAGAATCCAGCCTCTCCCCTTCGGCCTGGATCCCTGCCCGTCGGAATATACTTTCCACGAATCAGTTCGTAGGGACGGGTTCTGAAAACTCAGGCGCCCCAGAACGGTCGCCGGACTCTCGGGGTTACCGGGAATCAATACGGTCGCTCTGCGGTACCTGCGGTACCTTCTTTTAGCCTGAACGTTGGGGTTTTCTCGACAATCCAGTCTCGAGACCACATGTCAGCGGCCTCTACAACGATGGCCCCCGACCTAATGAAGATTTCGTTGAATCTGGGGGCGCGTCCCTCGCGAGGTAAGGGGTCAATCCCTTTTGAGATTTCATCCCTCAACCTGTCCAAGTCCTCAAGAGTCAGACAGTTATCAGGATAAACCGACGCAACGACAACTCTCACCAGGACGTTGTTGGCCATTTGTGCGAAAGTGTTACCCTGTGTTACCAGAGCCTTCTGCCGTTTCAACTCCCTGTTTTTGGGAGTTTCTCCGGAGCTCTTCTTCCTCTTGCCTATAGAATAAGCCTGAAGAGTTGCTTTAGGTAAATTTTCCGCAGCCACTGCCCCCTGTGAGTAGCCTTGGCTACCGTTTGTGAGCCGCGTTTTACGGTGACTCCTTCTTTGTGCTCCGCAACGGCGCCTCTTCCCTACGGGGAGTTCCGTTAGTTCCACTCCCACGGCTTCGACATTATTGTCTTCACCATCTTCACTATTTCGCACCGCCTCTGGTGGGTTGTCCCTTACGGAGCCTCCCACCTTTGGCGGTGGTTTGGCAGAGGGACCCGAAGCGGATCCCTCATCGTTTGTGTTTTTTTTTTTTTTTTTTTTTTGGGTAGCATTTCTGTCCCGCGAGAAACTAGGGAAGTAAGAAACACCCCCCACAGAGCCCCTCTTATAGGAGGCAGGTCTACATACTATGGGATTCGACCTGGTGTCCCAAAGTCCCCGTTAAGGCACCTCCTTCGAGGCCCCTACCTGCCCACCTCTGCTAAAGAGGGCAGGCCGGGATGTCAAAGGATTTGTCAACCCTGGTACCATTCAGTTCTCGACACGGCGCACACATCTTAGCTTGGGAGCATAAGAACTCGCGCTCTCGATATTCCAGTGGGCTTGGCCATTACCCCCTGGAAGGACCGCTCCTTAGTTTGAGTCTCGACGAACAGAGTCCGTCAGTTCCCCAGAGTAGCCATACCTCGCAATATAGCCCCTCAAATTCACCTATTCCAGATCTGTGGTCAATCAGCCCCGTAAGCCCTCCAACCAGCTACAAGGTCCCGCGATCCCTAGAAGGGGTAGATTTGAATTTGATAAATTTTATTTCATATGTTCATCTAGTCTGTGATGACGAAATAATTTTTCTGTATCAGAGGATTTAACTTTGATCGATACTGTAGATTTCCATTATTCACAGTATGTGTGATTGGATTTCTCAACGGATCGATAATAACCATCTCCGATGATAATACAGATTCCTATATAAATATTGATTGGTAACACCTTGCTAAATTAGCGTATATCGAAAAAACAGAATCTATCTCCGATCTCTCTGTAGCTCAATTGTTTAGAGCACCTGAACGGAAATCAGTTGATCTGGTGTTCGAATCCCAGTGGAGTGCAAGGAGAGAGACATTTCTTCGGAATAATTTTGAATTTGATAAATTTTAATCTATATCTCCATCTAGTCTGTGATGACGAAATAATTTTTCTGTATTAGAGGATTTAACTTTGATCGATATTGTAGATTTCCATTATTCACAGTATGTGTGATTGGATTTCTCAACGAAACGATAATTATCATCACCGATGATAATACAGATTCCTATTTAAATGTATAATACAACCCTACCGGTGGTGTTCTCGCGTTGTCATCATGGTAGGGCTTGAGCTTTCCTCTCATGAATTTGATGGTTATGTTGGCTGTAGCATTGCTACTGACAGGGTTTCTCATACCAGGCTGGGGGCTACAGCATGCGGGATGGTGGTGATGGTGAGCTGCAAGATGGTTAGGCTGACCGCACTAATCAAGCAGCTGGCCAGCAAAAACATCTGCGACATACGGTAAGCAGTGAAACATCAACTGTGCCTGCTGACGATGCCTTGGCTAGCATTAGCCATTGGCAGCCAACAACCTCAACAGATATACCGTGGGAGAGCATCAAGTGGAATACCACAATGAATGAGGACATCAGGGCTAATCTACACATCTCTGAAGATCCAGCATCGGAGATGGTGTAATACAACCATAGCCAGAAGCAGAGGTTCAACAGCCAAGAAGCCGATTGAAATGAACATACCATATGAACAGAGGTGTGATGTGCTTTTATTGCTTGGCAAAGAAAAGTGGACAAAATGTAAGGAAAGAACATCATCGACTCTTCTAACTTAAAACCCCAGAACTAGCCACAATGATAAATGAGCAGAATTTAGCAGATCAAAAACGCTCAATATCTGTATACAGATTGCTTTTGGCTGTTGAAATAGCTACCATCGAAATGGAAGTGGAACAGCAGACTAAAATCCATTTGAATTTCGACCGATAGCCTGTCTTCCAACAATACATGAATGTCTTACAGCTATCATAGCAGATTAGGTATATTCTCACTGCGACAATTGACTACAAGCAAGAGTTTCCTTCCGCACCACATTACTATTTGCTTGAAGTCTCGAAAGTATACAAAATTTGCTCACGCATCATTGACTTCCTAAGTCGTGCGATGATGCTTCGGGGTACGATAATCAAATATTTTGAGCATGGATAGCCAAGCATAACGAGATAAATAAGGATTACGACGGGTATATTCCATGGAGACTCCTTCAGTGCATCATGGTTCTGTTTAGCGTTGAACCCACTGAGCAAACCACTGAATAGCATGTCTCATGGTTTCCAAGTACATTATAACGAGGATGTTCATCAAGTGACCCATCTTCTATACAAGGGTGACATGAAGCTATACGCTATTGCGGACCAAAAAAAAAGCAGCAAGTGAGGAACAAAGCAGTTTTCCAATGATATGCACATGTGTTCGGACTAGATAAATGCTGAACAGTGCATTTAACCAGAGGAGAATTACGGACCGCAGAGCTAGAGAACGATTTCGAGAATGACATCGAGACAACAGCTGAGGGCGGGTCATATAAATACCTGGGTATCCTCGAATCTAAGGGTATTCAGCATACGATAGTTAAGAAAAGCCTAATCACTGCCTTCACTGCAAGACTCAGATTGGTTCTGATGAGCTCTCTTAACTCGGCAAGCAAGATCAGGGCAATCAACACCTATGTCATCCCTGTCCTCACGTACTCCTTTGGGCTCATCAATTGGTCGAACACCGACCTCAAACGAATAAACAGAATCAACTGCGCATAAATGACGAAACACCGATTGCACCACAGTAATTCAGTGATTGAACCGGTAGTTCTATTATGACACAGAGGTGGTACGGGCATTGTAGATGTCAGGAAACTGTGTGAGTCACAAGTTATACAGTTGCGAGACTATTTTAACAGAAAGCAAGATGTTAAGCTTTAAAACACCAGCTGTAAAGCGGATCTTCACTATACACCCTTGAATTTGTTCTCAGAGGAGGCCTTGAATATCAGAGCAGAAACCAGAGAGGAATTATAAACCCAATGAAGACAGAAAGCCATCCTCGGCGAACACCACAAAACGTTAGATCAATATGAAGCGGACAGTGAGGCATCCATTATTTTGCTGAAAAGGCGTCCTGTATCCAGAAACGGAAGGATTCGTCATTGCGATTCAGGACAGGATTGTCAGCACCAGAAATTATGGCAAACACGTGGCTCATCAAGACGTGGTAGACCGGTGCTGATTATGCGGAGATACCAACGAATCCATGGAGCACATTATTGATGGTTGTCATGTAATGGCTGAAAAGAATATGCGCGCAGACATAATGATATGGCGGGCATTATACATAAATAACTTTCCCTCAACCTAGGGCTGTTGACGAAATGAATGGCTTTCTATAGATACATTCCAATGCTCGTTGTAGAAAACAAATATTAGATCTTATATTGGGATGTTATTATTCGGACAAATCATTACATCTGAGCCAATCGACCCGATATCGTGATGCGAGAAAAAAAAGGTGGAAGAGTCTACATCATCGACTCTTCTTGTCCACTCGACTGAAATTTGCAGGCAACGTATACAACCAAGATCCATAAGTATAGCGAGCTGAGGCATGAAGTAAAGATAATATGGAGGAATGTGAAACATGCATCTATTGATCCTATTGTGCTTTTGGCTGCAACTCAGAAGGCAGTTTTATTGAACACCTGTCGTATTATGAGAAATTTTCTAGACCATCAGGAAGCAAGTTGCTAAAAACCTGTGTAGTGGCAGATGGTAGCGCCAAGAAGGCATTCAGAGGCAACTGTTGTCACCTCCAACGCTTGCAGCCGCTGTGTATGGATAACAGCGCTGAAATACGGACTCCAAACTACACTATACTATTAATTTTGTAACTACAACATCATCGCAGAAGATTTCAGACATCGTATCATATTAACTTATAACATCCTCATCTCATGAGTCACTTGACTTAGTCCGTGGCTATGATGAAAAACCGGGTTCACCCGAGAAATAGATTTAAAAATGATAATAATATGTAATATGTATGTATGTATACCATTAAGCCATTCCCCTTTCGGGGTAGGCGTGATTCGGGTAGTGTTTCCAGGTGGATAGTTTCTTGTAGTAAATAACTACAAGTGTGGGCTCACCACAACCACGATGGCCAACAGCACGCAGTATCCCGAACAGGCACCCATGCAAGTACTAACCGCGCCCAACACTGCTTAACTTCAGTGATCTTACGAGAACTGGTGTTTTCATCGAATATTTGAAAAAAAGGTAAAACTGTTACAGGTGTATACTAAGCATTGCTATTGAACAGTTTAAGAACCGATCTGCAAGAAAAGCGTCCACAATTGTCCCACAGAAAAGTCCTGTTCAATCATGACAACGCACCAGCTGACTTTTGTGCAGTTGTGGACGCAAAATATCTTAAATTAATGTCCGCGAAGCTAGCACACCAACAATTAAATGTCCAACTTTTGATTAATGGAATCGCTTGGATGTCGTTAAGATGCGTTTGGAAGCCACATACATCTGGATTATGTCCGTGAAGTTAACACACCGACAATCAAATATCCAACATTTGTTTAATGGAATCGAATTTTACAAAATGTTCAATTTTCTCAAATTTCCCAAATTTTATAAAATATTCAAAATTTGTAAAATATTCGAAATTTTCAAACTTATCAAAATTTCTAGAATGTTCCAAATTTTTTGAATTATCAAAATTTCTGAAATTTCTAAAATGTTCCAAATCTAGAATATTGTCAACATTCTAAAATTATAGAATCGTTTCAAACTTTCAAAATTTACCGAAATTTCTGAAATTTCTAAATTTCCAAAATGTGTGAAATATCTAAAATTTTCAAGAATTATTGAAATTGGTAAAATTATCAAAATTTCGAAATGGTTGAAAATGTCTTGAATTATAAAAACTTCTTAAATTCTCTAGATTTATAAAATTGCCATAATTTCTAAAATTGATAAAATGTCTCAAATCAGAAAAAACCGCCGCCATTTCGTCAGTTTTGAACTTTTTTGTCAAATTTCCAACGAATTTCAAAATAGGACAAGAAATTCTATCAAAATCAGCTAAGAAAAGATAAACACAGTCAATATCTTTAAAAATATCACACTTTCAACAACAATTTAGACCATTCTTTGATAATTTGCTGTTTCCATTTTTCAAATTCAAATATTCATAAATTTGTCAAAAAATCTTTTTTGTCGTATTGGTAAGATATGTCGTCTCATTCTTTTTGAGAAACAACATCTTTAAATGACTAATGATTCTGAAAGTTGAACATGAACTGACTGCTGGATTTGAAATGAATTCGGTCCAATGATAAATTTGGAAATCCGAATACATTACAGTTGGAAATGTCCAAATTAACCCGGATTGACGTATAGGAACTTACGCTGGGGTCGAGTTGCCCCAATAGGTCATTAGTTACGGTCTCTCAAAGGTGACCACATTTGAATTATTTTTCAGGAAAAATTACTCGCGAAGCTACTTGAATGATGCTAGAGAAAAAGTATGTATTACCTATATATATAAGAAGTTGTAGGCTCCGGGAGCTACGATCATGGTTACTTAAAGCAACCAATCCCGACGCAACTGGAACGTGTACGTCATCCGCTTCTGCTCTTTCTGTTCTAGAAGGTAAGCAAGAGCGGGAAATTTACGAGAGATAACATCGGTCAACACTGTTCCTTGGAGTCAGGTCTCTAGCCGCAGATGACCTTGGCAGACGGGACAGTTGGAGATGAAGGTTTCACCTCTGGATACTTTTTTAAAGCTACCAATCTTTGTAAAATGGTATGAGAAACAGTGTTGACGGACCAAACGAAGTGATCCCAGAAGAACAAACTTTTGCATCCGGTTCGCGATGGAATGAGCCTGACGCTGGCAAGCCGTAATCTTGTTAAGTTGGCTAATAAATTAAGCTTTCATACCTCTAAGAGAGCCGATTATGAAAAGTGCAAGATGGACTTTATAGCCTTGGTACAGCCTGCTCAGCTCGAAAAGAAGTGCTTGATATTTCGCCCTTTTTTTCCTCGTTTGCCGTGATATTGCTATCGGCTGGTGCCGATAATTCAATAACGTGAATGATCTTGGTCTTCCGATCTTGGAGGACAATATCAGGCTTCGTATCACTAATCCGTTGAGTCGTGGAGAATGAGAAATTCCAGTAGATCTTACACTGATTATTCTCTACACAGGATTCGAGTTCCCCCTGGGCGTATGGCAAGACCGACAATAGATCAACACCATAAAACTGCCAAAGATGGTAATATGACACTTTTAGAGTGTCTCTCTATGCACCCGTAGCGTGCATATTTTGGGCATCCACTGAGAACACGTCCAAGTGTTTGTGGCTCTTGCTTGCATGCTCGGTAGTTGGTATCGCCTACAGGTACATTCATTATGTGCTCGGTAAACTAAGGTGTCTATAACGCCGTCTTGAGAAGCAAAAAGAAATCCCTTAGTTTCCGATTTTAATCCAGCAGACTTGAGGAACATGTTGGAAAGACCCATCGAGAGCTCTTCTCTGCGTATAATGCCGTAGAATGTACCATGAAGCGGCTTGTCAGCATGTTCTTTTAGTAGTAGCGTATGTTCTGCTTTCTGAACACGACTTTTGCGCACCAAAGGTGTTAATGATGCTAGGCCATGTGTAGTATCGCTGCAATCAAATCGCAGGCCAAGCTCCTCTGCGGCCCTATCTGTGGCACTGTATAGAAACGCCGCAGCATTGAAGACTTCATGTTGATGTATGAGTCGCATAAGGGAAACTGAGAATAAATAAATAAGAGTATAATAAGAATAAATAAGAGAACTGAGCAGGCTGTAGCCAGAACCGTTCTGCGATGAAGATACTCTAAGCTCAGCAAGCCTCTACCCCCTTTATCTCTAGGGAGGTATATTCGAGGTACGGAAGATTTAGGATGATGACTTCGAAGGATTGCCATCATCTTGCGTGTGCTTCGGTCAAGCTGCTTCAACTCATCAACCTTCCATTTAACTGCACCAAACGTGTAGAGCAGTATAGGAACGGCCAGTATACTGGTCGCCTGGATCTTATTCTTTCCAGATAATTCGGAAGCGCAAATTTTTCTGAGAAATTGGCGATACCTTCTTCCAAGTGCCGTTTTTAACACACGCACACCTTGGTTTTCCGCTTGCGGTATTTCAAGGGAATAGGGTATATAGGTATATATTATATAGGCGAAAAAAATTATATATTATAGAATAGGTATAGCAAATATACGTTTCTCCAATACAAATATGTTGGATGGTATTTCCGCCGTCACTCGATGACGTAATTTCTAGTATTAAAGTGTAGGTGGACGCAGGCATACTTGTCCAGCCCGAAGCTCATGCCAATCGCTTTAGAGTACCTATTTATGGCATCTACAAGGATGTTAAGGTCCTTTTTTGAGGAAGCAAAGAGTTTAAGGTCGTCCATGTATAAAAGGTGGTTGACCTTATATTCTCTTTTTTTCGGCGGGCCACATAGGTATCCAGAGCTTTTGCCTCAGAGCACAATAGATAAAGGCAGGAGGGAGATGTAGAAAAGTATCGGATTTGAAGAGTCTCCTTGAAAGACTCCCCCGCCCCCCTCTTATATGTGACATAGCTTGTAGTCACTTGTCTTTTGTCAGATGTTAAGACAAATCTTCTCTGCCACAAGAGCATAAGCTCCTTAATGCATCTCGCTATTTTTAAATGCACCTCCATGCATTCAAGGAGCTTAATGAGTAGCTCATGGTTCGTGTTATCGAATGCCTCACGGTAGCCAATCCAAGTCATGGACAGATTGCGTCGATACCTGCTCGAGTCCTGGGTAATACACCTGTCTATAACAAGGTTTTCCCTGCAACCTGCCCGCCCCAATCTTGCATCCACGTTGTTCAACTATTTCACTCCATACCGGCTTGATAGATGTTAATATCCTCTCTTTGAGGATGCCAGTTAATATCTTGTAGCTGATGTTTAAACAAGCTATGGGCCTGTAGTTCTTTGGAATTGATAAATATCCTGTCTTAGGGATCAATACCGTGCGTCCTTACACTAGTCACTGCGGGACGGGCTGCTCTCCGTTTAAGAAAGTAGTAAATATAGGAGCTAGATGTTGGTGTGTAGAAGTAAACTTCTTCCACCAAAAAATGCAAAAGTTACGAAAGAGTGATATATCAGAAGCGTCTTCATTTAGCTGATAAGTATCTCCATATAATTGCTCCCAGAAGACTTGAATCTCTTCTCGACTAGGCGGATTTTTAACGGCACCTGACACTTTATTGAACAGACGGGAAGGATGAGTAGAAAAGGTGGAATTTTCCTGAATCCACTTAACTCGCCGTTCAAGGCACTGTTTCGCTGTTGGAACAGTTCTTATTTTTTGCGTTCAGTGCTGCTTGATGGTCAACAGTTTACACTTGTTCAGCGTGTGATTTGCTCTCCTTAAGTTTCGAGCAAGTGCCCTAACCTTTGGAGTAAATTTTTTATTTATTTTATGGTTTAAATAATTAACTTTTCTCATCATGTGGTAAAGTATCGAAGCAAAGAGTCATTGGAAATACCTTTTAGTTGATTCCGTAAAGAAATGGAGCCTATTCTAAGAAAAATGATCAAAATGTGCATTCATTTATAAAAATTGTTTAAAACCTTATAGTTTCCTATAAATAATCCCTGATGAGGGGTCTAAATTGGCCCCATAAGATGTTAGTTTCCTGGTAGTACGAAAAAGTTCAGAAGTTTGTTTTTTAATTCTGAATCTTCTTAATGCTCATTTTGCATAAGATTATCCATGACAAAATAGATTTATGTTCGATCTTAATTTGAAAAATGTTTAATAGAGACACTAAACAAATGATTCGTTCTAATCTGCAGGGTTTGTTTTATGAATAATTTCTTATAATTGAGTCTAAATAATTTCACCTCAATTTCTTGGAAGAAAACTTTTTATTACAAATTTTTGTAAGAAGAATGCACTAAATATTATCAATTTCAGAAATGCATGAAAAAACTTTAGATTGTTTCTTTTTCCTATTTGTGGAAATGTAATAATCTAAATAGATTGATTTTGAATCACCCACAATCATTAGATCTGGGCACTATGGTCCTTCTTCCTTCTTTAATATTCATAATTTACATATTTTCAGGTTTTAAAAATGGAAAATGTTTATAATTATACATGATATATGTTCAAAACTTTTCAAAAAAATGTCGTCCCATTACTTATTGAAAAATGAGGTTGCCAATGAGATGTACATACTGTACCAATTTAGATACCATATATATAAAATATGTGCATAATGATTTTTTGAAGGATTTCTTATATTTTGTGTTTTTTCATAGATCTGTGAAAATTGTTTGTAACATGTACATTTTGTGACGTTTTAGGCTAGTTGGAGAGGTTCGTTGTAAATCATGTCACTTGTCCTGGCAAAAGAAAAGCTATAAAAGTAAAAAGGGTCTTCTCTCTCTCTCTCTCTCTCTCTCCCTAAAAAGTGGGATGGAACGATTTCTGAAATCTGGCATGCCTTAAGAGTTTTCGAGTTAAAAAAGGTTAGTTCGCCTCGGTACTTTGAATACTTCGCCACGTATTTTTTTTTAGTGATAGTTTCATTTAAAATAATTGTTCTTTTTTAATATAAGTTGAAACAATATGTCCACAATTTTCCGTGACCGTGTTCTTTCCACAGCATTTCAATTAGTGTCGGGATATTGATATGTGAATAAAATTTGGATCATATAATACCTACATGCATAAGAATAAATTTACCATACCTTGTAGTTCCCTATAAATAATCCCTGATGAGGGGGTCCAAATTGGCCCCGAAACATGTTTCGTTTCGGTTCACTTTTTCTGCTTCTCTCCCTCTTTTTTCATTTGGTTATTTTTGTCTCTATTGAATCGAAAAGTGACGTAGTTTAGAAGTCTGTTCTTTAATTCTGAATCTTTTTCATGCTCATTTTGCATAAAATTATTCATGATAAAATATATTTCTGTTCGATCTCAATTTAATAAAAAATAAACATTTTTTATAAATTAAAATTACAGCCTGAAGTCACTAACCATACATTTTTAGTGGGTTTCGCAAAAAAATTGTCCCTATTTGTGATATAATGTTAAAAATGTGAATTTATTTATGAATATATGTTTAAATAATTACTATTTGTTGTTAATTTGGAAAAAATTACAGCAACAAGTCATTTGCAAGACATTTTTGGTCGATATAGCGAAAAAATGGAGCCTATTTATTTTGACATACATTTCTCTCATATTCTATACAAAAACTGTGAATTTGATACAATTAATCATTGCGAATCACAAAAAATGAATCTTGTTCATTAATTTCTTTTAAATCAAGGAATATCAATTCTATTTGCAAAGTAGCTTTTGCCCCGGTGGTATTTCAAGAAATCTTTTACATTGGTTATCTGGAATCTGTTTTACGAAGAATAGTACAATATCGAGCTCGAAGTCCTGGAGAGCTTTTGGCATAAAAAAATAAGCAATAAATCCTGGAAGAGTTGTGGTGTGAGAAATTGGGAGAGATAACTAATTTGAGAATAATTCAGATGGCATTAGCATCACCGATGCATACCCGGGTGAAACGCGAGTAGATAGGGGGCTGGAAGGGGGTGGTTCTGCAAGCTATGTCTGCTTGGATGCTAGGGGTTTAATTTTTCACGGGACGCAGAACTGATCGCTAACGGCATACATCACCATGATATACCGACCCCATCTTGCCCTCCAGCACTCCTTATTTGCCCCACGTTGCTTCCTTTCCCCCTTTTCTTTTTCTTGTTTGCTTCCTTCTTATTCTTTCTCTTTTTCCAGTTGTTTTCCACTACCTGAGATTCTTCGCTTCTGCTCTTTTCACAAGTCCATGTTCACTTTACGGTGGAAGGCTCTTACTTTTTTCCCTTTATTTCACCAGAAAACGATTCCTTTCCCCAGCAGCACTTGTCTCAACTATCGTACCTGTAAGGTACATGGTTGAAGAACCTAGCAGTTCATTTATCCTTTGACAAAAAAATACATGTGAACATACCACGAAATTGCCAGGTATGCTTCACTCGGGAAAAATCGATTATCCCACCAAAAAAATCTACGATGATACAAATTTCCACTAAGTAGGGGAAACTATGCAAGAGTAAGTCACTTAAATTTCCAAAGTTTTTATATACTTTATAGAAAATAATTGAAAACAGTAATTCAAACCACGGGAAATATTAATTATTCATATAATTATTTATACAAAAAGAGAGTTTATAAAATTAATTATTCACCTGTTTTTAATGTTTT
>CAKNXH010063023.1:0-16289 GCA_932178445.1 Andricus quercusramuli
CATCTTAATTTTTACAGGCTTTGCTTGAGCATCTATAAACAGAACAAAATCTTTTACTTTTCGTTTTCCTGGGACTGAATTTCATTCCCAGATCGTCTACTTTAACTTTATCAGACATTTTTTTATTAAATCACCTTACCAATAATAAATTTTACTCAATTTTATTCAGAATAAAATTTAATTTCAGCGCATTAGTAATGCGGCCGTTTAAAACTGACCTCGTTGTTTTAGTACTACATTTGGCCACCAGATAGCGTATCGCTGTATTTCAGATCCCAATTGAGCGGCGGCTGTTTTTGTTTTGTTGACATTGACAGATTCTGAATTATTCACGATTCTAATATGTGATTTACAGAGGTAAATTGTCATTGACATAAAACAAGAGTTGAATAATTTAAATAATTTTATCCACCGTGAAACATCTTTTTTTGAAGTGTGTGTGTGTGTGTAACTGTAGAGATCCTGCAATGGACGAGATAAGTACTTTTGAATTATTGCGCACGTGTTATTGCGCTAACGAATTAATATAACCTTTGCGTTATAAACATTCAAATAGAGAATAATTAAGATTTTGATTTCAATGTGAAAGTCAGGATTATTGTATTTGCTAAATATTGCATTTTTCATCAGTTTAAAATGCACCAAAGGTTTCCTTTTGAATACATGACTCAACAAATTGTTTAAATGATTTAGGAATTTTGTATTTATGCTTGAGCCTTGAGGTTATATTTACACGGACCATGACGGCGGCCATCTTTACGCGTACCACACTAGCGCCGCCCTCGAGAAGATCTAGCATTTCGATGCGTTATTGTACATCCGACAGAAAAATGCTCGTTTTTGGTGAAGTCAATGTACAGGACTTTGGTCTCCTTATGTCTATTCTCCATGGAAATTCCGTAGAACTTTTACAAAATGCCTTAAAATCTTTAAGATTTTTTGAAAAATATTGAGATTCCATGCAATCTTTTAAAATATTCTAGAATCTTTCAAAAGCTTTGAAATTTTTTTGAATCTTTGGGAATACCCTGAAATATTCGAAAATCTTAGCCAATCTTTGAATTTCTTTGGAATCCCTCAATTTTTGTGAATATATTCTTAGACATTTTTAAAAAATATTATAAAATCCCGTGAACTTATATGAAATCTGATGATATTCCTGGTAATTTTTATAGAAATTGTATTAATCTCTTGAAAATTATATTGAATCTTTCAAAATAACCTAAAATATTTCCAATTCTTTGAAATCTTTTGAAATTCCTTGGAATTTCTTCAAGCTCTACAAAATACTTTTAAATATTTTCAAATACCTTAAATTTTTAAGATTCCTCGAAAAATTTTTTTGAATCTTTGAAAATGCCTTGAAATATTTACAAATCTCTCTAAATTTTTTAAATCCCTCAATTCTTGTGACTGAATTCTTTGAAATATTATAAAATTCCTAGAAATCCGGTTAAGTTACACGAAATCTGATGATATTCCTCAAAATTCCTTCAAATTTTTGAAGTAATACTTTGAATTGAAATTTGTTGAAAAACTTGAAATTTTCTGAAGCTCTGCAAAATTCCTTCGATTCTTTTAAAATATCTCAACATTTTTAAAATCCTTTGAAATGTTTTGAAAATTGAAATTCTTTGAAATCTTTTAAAATAGCGAAAAATCTTCGACAATTTCTGTGAATGAATTCTTTGAAATTTATTGAAATTTCTTGGAATTAAAAAAAAACGGAAATCTTTTAAGTCTTTTTTTTTTTAAATCTTTGGAAATACCTTGAAATATTTTTAAATCTCTGCAAATCTGTGCAATCCTTCAATTCTTTGAAATATTATAAGTAGATTCCCTAGAAACCCCATAAATTTACATGGAATGACGATATTCCTTGAAATACCTTTAAATTTGTTTAATCTCTTGAAAATTCGTTGGAATCCTTCAAAATACCGTAAAATATTTTCAATCCATAGAAGTCGTTTGAAAACCTTGAAATTTTGTGAAGCGCTGTAAAATTCCTTCGATTCTTTTAAAATACCTTAAAATTCTTAAAATCCTTTGAAATTTCTTGAAAATTGAAATTCTTTGGAATCTCTTCAAATATCCTGAAATCCTTTAAATTCTTTTAATCATTGAAAATATCTTGAAATGTTCAAAAATCTTTTGTTATCTTCGAAATTCCACAATTCTTGTAAATGAATTCTTTGAAATTTCGGAAAAATATTATAAAATCTTGTGAAGTTACATGGAATATGATGATATCCCTTGAAATTCTTAGAGATTCTTGTAATTGCTGGAAAATTCTTCAAAATTTCAAATATCCTAAAATATTTCCAATCCTTTGAGGTTTTCTGAAAACTCTTGAGATTTTTTTTAATTCTAGAAAACTTCTTGAAATCTTTTAAAATACCTTAAAATGTTTAAAATCCTTTGTAAATTCTTAAATATTAAAATTCCTTTAAACACCTTTAAATATTGAGAAATCTTTTAAAATCTTCTGCATATTTAAAAAAATTTGAAAATACCTGGAAATATTTGAAAATCTCCTCAAATCTATGAAATCCTGTAAAATTCCTCAAATCTTGTGAATAAATTCTTTGAAATTTTATTAAAATATTATAAAATCCCTGAAGTTACATGCAATTTGATGATATATATATATATATATATATATATATATATATATATATATATGTACCTTGAAATTCATTAAAATATATTCAATCATTTTCATTTCTGTTCCTATTTACTTCAATTTAATATACGAACACCCCAAACGTCATCACCGTACGGCGTCCCAACCTTACTTTGCACAAGGATAAACTGATTTTCTCCTTTTTTTTCAGACAGTAACCTGAAAAACGCTTAACGTATTAAGTTTGTAAACTTTAGATGAACAAAAATTCAATTTTTGCACATTTTTCAACTTAAATAATTAATATTGTAAGAACCTTAAAGTCTTACCCTTTGATTTTTGTAATTTCAGACGTCATTACCGTACGTCTTTTTTTCTACTAAAATATTGTAGTTACAGTTGAGCAATAAATACAGAAATATTAAGCGTATTGTTTGATACAAGATTCCATAAAACTGAGCTTAAAATATTAACTCTTTTTTTGTGAATTCGATATTAAAACTGAAGAGAACATTTTGAGAACAAAAACGTCATTCCCGTACGTGCGTTAAACCCCAGTTTTGGACCGAAAAAAACCATTCAGTTACTTGCTTAGCGGTGTTTCCTTTCACGAATGACTTTTCATGAATAAAATCTGTTATTTTTAAAGCTGCCCCTTTCGGGTTCAAAATTTTGAGATGTGATAAGATCAATTTCCGTTATGAAATATTTAATTCCTAATAATAATGTGATTGCCACTGTAGGTTCTAAAATTTGCTTGCAATTTGACAATTACTCATACATATAAAAACTCAACTAGTACAGATTTATTCGAGAATTTTTGACTTTTATAAATCAAAATGAAAATTTTCTAGCACAATTTTCAATTATGGAGAAGGCTGCACAGAAATAGAGAACAGGGGATGAAAAATTATTGAAAATAAAAAAGTCGATGGTGCCTTTATTAGGTGAAGTAACTCAGGGGTCGTTATCAGAGTTTTCATGATTTACTGACTGCCACATTCTGGAAGCTAACTGCAGCTAAAGGGTATGAAGTAGAGATGGCCGATGGTTATTTGCCTTGATGGTTAGTAGGCTCTTAAGTCTTAACGCAACTCTCTGCTTACTTGCTAATTGCTTTTCCCTGTAACCGTATCCTCTCCGCCTCGTCTCCGCGAAATATAAACCAGTCACACCCTCTCCTGCTAACATCCATTTTCAGTATCTTTTACTAAATCGCCTAAATCATGTACAAATTTACACTTGTTTTCCTCTTTTTTTATTTATTCTCTAGAAATCAGACAGGAGAAGAATTAATCTTTGTATTGAAATTAATAAAAATCGTTGGATTAATGAGAAATTCAGAGCATCTACATATCCGGCTAAACAACAGGGATTCTAACGAATTCATGGGGCATTTTCGGATATTTGCCAATTACACTAGAGTCCCTCTATAGCAGTTCTCTCTATAACAGACACGCCGGTCCAAGGGGACGAGAGGGAGGCGTTTGTAAGGTCAGCGGAGTTGCGATGTTTACGGTTCGGCGCTATTAGAAGCCACAAGCAAGAAGGAGAAGAACGGTTCGGAGAGTCCCTCTATAGGATCTTTGTTGATTAGGGGTACCCCCGAGACAGCTTCTATAGAGGGACTCTAGTGTATTTCGATTAATTGAAAATAATTTGACTAAAAACTAAGCTCAGTCTAAAAAAGTGTCAAAAGATAAGGGACCGTACGGCAAAGAAAACTGGTGAGTAAAAAAGGAACCTAGCCAAGAACAATTTTTTAATAAGTCAGGGAAATGTCAGGGATTTAGAAAAAAAAATCTTTTAAAAGCCAGGAAATTTATATAAATTCAAATAACTGGCAAGCAGAATAAATTTGCAATTTTCCATTTTTGTTCGAAATTGTTTTATACCGCTCATAAAAGATTTTAGGTTCAAAATGTTACATATATAATACTCTGGTCTTTGAATATAAATGGTGACAAAAAATGGAAAATTGGTCAGGGAAAAATTAGTGAATTTTTAAAATAAAGTTTTGCGGTAATCCTGATATAACATCCTTCTTAGTAATTTTTTTTCTTTGTATTTATTTTCCTTTTCTTGCAGTTGCTTCCTTCAGGAAATTACACAGCTTCACAAAAAAATCGGGAAAATTGCCCCTGGAGTCTGATTTGTTTGAAAATTCAACATTTTTTTTTAAAGTCAATCTTTTTGCTTGAACGTTTCACTATTTCATAGAAAATTTACCTTTTGAGATAAATTCATATTCTGGTGTTGAAAAATTAATTGAAATATTTTTTGGATAAAAATCCAACTATTTTTTTGTGCATTCCTTTTGTGTGAGTCTTTTTGCTTTAAAAGTTCATATGCTTCAGTTGAAATTTCATCTTTCTTGGATAAGAACGCAACTATTTGGTTGGAAATTCAATAAATTTGTTACCAAATCATTGTTTTTGTCCAAAAATTCTACTTTTTTGTTAAAAATTCAACTGTTTTGTAGAAAATTCACCTTTTGAGAAAAACTCATATCTTGGTGTTGACAAATCAATTGAAATGTTTTTTGGATGAAAATCCAACTTTTTTTGTATTTGTCTTTGTGATTAAAAATTCATCTGCTTTAGATGAAATTTCATTTTCTTGGATAAGAGTGCAACTGTTTGGTTCAAAATTCAGTAATTTTGTTAAAAAGCCATCACTTTTGGTAAAAATTTCAATTGTTTTGTTGAAAAATCACTTGAAATCTTTTTTGGATGAAAATTCGACAATTTTCGTTGTTGAAAATTTATCGTTTTTATTAAAAAATGTATCTCTCTGAGTATAAAATTCATCTTTCTTTGATAAAAATGGAACTGTTTGATTAGAAATTCAATAAATTTGTTGGAAAATCATCCTGTTTTGTCTAAAAATCTACTTTTTTGTTGTAAATTCAACTATTTCGTAGAAAATTCACCTTTTGAGAAATATTCACATTTTGTGTTGAAAAATCAACTGAAATCTTTTTTGGATGAAAATTCGACTATTTTTTTTTTTAATTTTTCTTTTGGGTAGAAAAATCAACTATTTCGTTAAAAATTCATCCATTAGGGTTGAAAAAATTCGTCTTTTTGCATGAAAAACTCAATTTCATTCGTAGAAACTCATTTTTCCTTAAAAAATTCATATTTTGATCTTGAAAAGTCAACTGGAATCTTCTCTGGAGTAAAATTCAATTATTTTTTGAAAAATTCTTTTCTTTTTAGATACAAATTCATCTCTTTTGGGAGAAATTTAATCTTTTTTTGAATAAAAATGCAACTTTTGGGTAGAGAATTCAACAATTTTGTTAAAAAGTCATCATTTTTGGGTAAAAATTCGTATTTTTGGATTGAAAATCCAATTTTTTTTGTAGAAGCTTATTCCTTGGTTGAAAATTCATATAGTGATCGTTAAAAGTCAACTATTTTTTTTATCTTTTCGATCTATAGATTCATCTGCTTTGGTGGAAATTTCTTTTTTCATGACAATGCAGCTTTTTGGTTGAAAATTATTATTCTTTGCTTGAGTATTCAACTATTTTATTTGAAAAATTTGGTTGAATCACTTTGTTAAGAAATCATTTTTTTAAGAGTTATATTTTTAGTCGAAAATAGACTTCATATTTCTTATCAGAGGCCCGGAAATCTCCCAGATGCGAAGTTTCATAGAAATCCATTGATCTTTTTTACTTCCTTCGCCAAATTGGATCCGCCCTTCTGAATTTTTGAAAACTAAATTCATATTCGTGATCAGAGACCCCGAAAACCCCCAGATGCCAAGTTTCATGAAAATACATTGATTTTACGAAAGCTCGTCTGCCATATTGAATCCGTCATTTTGAATTTTTTAGATGATATGACTCCATATTCGTTACCAGAGGTCTCAAAAACCCCCAGATGCCAAATTTCATGAAAATCCAATAATTTCCCGAAAACTCGTCCGCCATATTGGATCCGCCATTTTGAATTTTCGAAATATGACTTCAGGTTCGTTATCAGAGGTTTCAAAAACTCCTAGATGCGATGTTTCATGAATTCCATTGATTTTTTTTTAATTCCTCCGCCATATTGGATCCGCCATATTGGATCCGCCATATTGGATCCGCCACTCTGAATTTATGAAAACTAACTCCATATTCGTCATGAAGGACCCCAAACAGCCCCAGATGCGAAGTTTCATAAAAATCCTATAATTTTTTCAAAAATCGGCCGCCATAGTGGATCCGCCATTCTGAATTTTTGAAAACTAAATTCACATTCGTGATCAGAGACCACGAAAACCCCCAGATGCCAATTTTCATGAAAATACATTTATTTTCCAAAAACTCGTCCGCCATATTGAATCCGTCATTTCGAATTTCTAGACATGACTCCAGATTCGTTATCAAAGGTCCCGAAACCCCCCAGATGCTGAATTTCATAAAAATCAAATAATTTCCCGAAAACTCGTCCGCCATATTGGATCCGCCATTTTGAATTTACGAAATATGACTCAGGTTCATTACCAAAGGTCCCAAAAACTCCTAGATGCGATGTTTCATGAAACTCGTCCGCCATATTCGATCCGCCATTTTGTATTTTCAAAATATGACTTCAGGTTCGTTATCAGAGGTCCCAGAAACTCCTAGATGCGATGTTTCATGAAAGTCCATCAATTTTCTGAAAACTTGCCCGCCATATTGGATCCGCCATTCAGAATTTATAAAAACTGACTTCATATTCGTTATCAGAGGCCCAAAAAACTCCCAGATGCGAATTTTCATAGAAATCCATCGATTTTTTTTAATTCCTTCCCCATATTGGATCCGCTATTCTGAATTTATGAAAAATAACTTCATATTCCTGATTAAGGACCCCGAAAATCCCCCAGATGCGAAGTTTCATAAAAATCCGATAATTTTTCGAGAACTCGTCCGCCATATTGGATTCGTCATTTCGAATTTTCAAAATATGACTTCAGATTCGTTATTAGAGGTCCCGAAAACCAAGAGATGCCAAGTTTGATTGAAATTCATTAATTTTTCGAAAACTCGTCCGCCATATTGGATCCGAGATTTTGAATTTTCAAAATCTGACTTTAGATTCGTTATCAGAGGTCGCCAAAACTACCATATGCCAAGTGCCATGGAAATCCATTCATTTTTTAAAAACTCGTCCGCCATATTAGATCCGCCATTTTGAATTTTGCAAATCGGGCTGCGGATTCGTAAGACAGCTTTGTTTCCTTTTTCTATCTGTAAACGCGCTGCGTTAACCCAAGCGTAAACCAAAAAAAGCTGACAAACATAATATTTGGAATACGTATGCAAAAATTTTTTAAAAAATCTACCGTTTGGCCGTAAAATCTGAAACGCAAATCCGGTTTCAATTTAATGGTGTATTTTATGGGTCGTTAAGAAAAAATTGTGAAGTTTAAGTACCGGCCATTTCACCCATTTCCATGATTTAATAGCTTTTTGAATAATTCTAGAATAAAGTACTTACATCGAATTAGTCTTCAGCCAAATTTAAATATTTTATTTGCTTTTGTTTAGAAATGAAAAATAAAATATAGCCTAAATTTCCACTGGTTGACATATCCCCAAATACAAATTCAAAAACAAGAATTGATAAACTAATGACAAAATATTTCTGTGAATTATTTATTCTTATTTGAATAATTGACATCAAGTTTGGGAATCTAAAAATAATCAATAGACATAAATTTTTTATTTTAAAGGAGCTTATTATGCTCAGAATGATGTCCCCGATATTTTGTTTACAATCTGTAGAACTAAACAAAAGTCACTTCAAGACACATAAAAAAATATAAAATCAATCATTTTATTCCTGTTTCGAGTATTCGCAAAATAACAGGAATGTTAATTTTTTCCTAATTCACTATTTTTTTACTATTTCGACTATTAAGTGAAAGCAATAATCGTTTTATTAAAATTTACTTTTGAGGTGCCTTTTTTCATAGCAAATATGTCCTGAACTTCAGATAAAAAATGACAAAATTGTCATTTCATATCCTAAACGCTTTGAATAAAGGTAATTTTTTTATATAACCTTCAAAAATACGTTCGTGTTAAAATTAATTAAAAAACGTTATTTAAAAAAAGTTAGGCTAATTCATCACAAGGGAAATCCATTTGGAAACATTTGTATTGACAGTTTTCTATTTTCGACAAACAAAAATAATAACTCTCTCACACACTCTGCAAATAATCTGTTATAAGAGCAAAGAACATATTCACTCTCCGAAAATGAAAATTTTTCGAAATAAAGTTTTTAGACTTGCTATAAAGCTATATCGATCTATAAAGCTCGATACCATTTTAATACATTGAGAGACTAAAGTCTTGAACTTTGAATTGAGTAAAAAAACTCTTTTCTGTGGTCTGGTGAAAAAAATTGATTATTGGTCATTAGGAAATAATTACCATAATTTGTGAAACGATCGAACCTGATTGGATTCTACAATTGATTTAACCACGACGGAAACCGTATCCCATTATTGAACCGTACACTGACCACATTAGCCCCAACCACCTTGTCGTGTCATTGTTGACTAATTATAATATTAAAACATACAATTCTGCCTCTGTAATTCTATGTTTTAAATTATTTTTTTTAAGAATCGCAAATATTTTATTTGAGAAATGAGTCAAATTCTAGTTCGGAAATCAATTAATAATAATAATAATAATAGTCTTAAATAGGAATCTGTATTATTTATCATCGGAGATTATAATTATCGATCCGTTGAGAAATCCAATCACACATACTGTCAATAATGGAAATCTACAATATCGATCAGAGATAAATTCCTCTAATACAGAAAAATTATTTCGTCATTACAGACTAGATGGAGATATAAATTGAAATTTATTAAATTCAATTTTATTCAGAAAAAAAGGATCTCACTCCTCTCACACCACTGGGATTTGAACACCAGATCAACTGATTTCCAGTCAGGTGCTCTACTAATTGAGCTACTGAGAGATCAGAGAAAGATACTGTTTTTCTGATATACGCTTATTAAGCAAGGTGTTACACAATCAATATTTTAAATAGGAATCTGTATTATCATTGGAAGTTATAATTATCGATCCGTTGAGAAATCCAATCACACATACTGTGAATAATGGAAATCTACAATATTGATCAGAGATGAATTCCTCTAATACAGAAATTGGTAGAGCACCTGACCGGAAATCAGTTGATCTGGTGTTCAAATCTCAGTGGAGCGAGAGGAGTGAGATGTTTTTTTCTGAATAAAATTGAATTTAATAAATTTTAATTCATATCCCCATCTAGTCTGTAATGACGAAATAATTTTTCTGTATCGGAGGAATTCATCTCTGATCGATATTGTAGATTTCCATTATTCACAGTATGTGTGATTGGATTTCTCAACGGATCGATAATTATAACCTCCGATGATAATGCAGATTCGTATTTAAAATATTGATTGTGTAACACCTTGCTAAATAAGCGTGTATCAGAAAAACAGTAGCTTTCTCTGATCTCTCTGTAGCTCAATTGTTAGAGCACCTGACCGGAAATCAGTTGATCTGGTGT
This sequence comes from Andricus quercusramuli, assembly GCA_932178445.1. Lineage (NCBI taxonomy): Eukaryota > Metazoa > Arthropoda > Insecta > Hymenoptera > Cynipidae > Andricus > Andricus quercusramuli. Next base: position 10,186 of record CAKNXH010063023.1, read on the forward strand.
TCAAATCCCAGTGGAGCGAGAGGAGTGAGATAGTTTTTTCTGAATAAAATTGAATTCAATAATAGTCTTCTAATTCGTTCATTCGCTTTGTCCACATTGAAACTCCAAACATTAAAGAATGCCTCAATTGTTCAATTGTTTAAAGAATAATTTCCACCCAATAAATTTTAATTTTGTCTTCCCCAACCTCCTTGTATTGTTCTCGAAAAATGGCCAAAAAAATGCAAAATATCAGTCTTATGTCAAATTCATGCTAAAAAAGGTATTTTTTCTGAATTAATTATTTATATTCGATAAGTCACAAGTTCCCAAGTATTTTTCAACTAATTTTCAATTTCTCAAACAATTTGATTCTCACCTGTAAATCATAGTTGATGATTTTAAAGAATGAAATTTTCAAATTAACATATTCAGTAATTATTCAAACAATTTTTATTCGTGCAAACAATTCTTTCATCCTGTAAATCGTGAAAAGTTATTATTTCCTGAAATTAATGTAGCAGGTAATCAATTTCAAGAGTGATTTGTTTGTGAATGACAGTTTGTATTCATTTAAACAATTAACATCACTTGCTTCTTTTCACAGAATAGATAAAAAAATTGTTTAGACAAATTATTAATTTTTGAACAATAAGGGTATAAGTTCTGAAATACGATAATACTGAATAATAAGTGACATAGTGTAAGAGATTAAAAAGAAATAAAAATTTTCTCTTAAGATTTACAGGGGGAAAACATTGTTCAAACAAATGAAAATTCTTTGAATAATTTTAAACTGTATTTCGCACAAAATGTCACTATTAGCATTTATTTGCTGCATCATTAATTCCAGGAAGTAGTAACTTTTGAAGATTAACTGGGAAAAAGAATTGTTTAAACAAATTTGAATCATTTAAATAATTGATAAATATCGTAAAAAATATATTACTTTTGAAATTAGTTAATTCTGTCATAAATTTCATAAAAATAAAATAATTAATAAATAAAAAATAAATTATAATAAAATAATCAAAAAATTTATTAAGTTAGAAGTATTATTCTTGAAATTCATCACCTGCATCATTCATCCCGAAAAAAAGCTTTTTACTATTTAGCGGAGTAAAAAAATTGTTTAAACGAATAATAATTGTTTAAACAATTCAAAATTAGTTAGAAAAAACTTTTAAACTTGTCACATATGGAATAAAAATAATTCATGTTAAAAAAAGTACCAGAAATACTTTAGCATGACTTTTACATACAAAAAACTATTTGGCATTTTTGAGGCATTTTCCGGTTTCAATACAAGGGGATTGAGGTTGTTCGAATAAAAATTTATTGATTGGAATCATTCCTTGAATATTTTTCAAAAGGTGAATAAACTTGAATGATCAAAAAGTGAATAACTTTCTCGAAAACCGAGCTTCTCCCATATAAAATCCCCTATTAATTTAAAAAACCTGTGGACACGGGTCAATATTTACAAAAAAAAATGGAATTTCTTTTTTCGGAAAAATTCTATATTGGGGGGGGATTGATCACCAGAAATCAAAAGTCGAATTTTTAAAGGTATGAAGACCACCCTAAAGAGGGATTAGCATTGGAACTATCTTTAAGTAGAATATACTGTGTATAGTCAGGCGCAGTAGAAACAGTCATGTGTAATTCTTCTATTGTATTTGAATAATTCAAAGGAAATGGGCAAATTTTTTTAATGTATTCTAATCCCAAAAGTTTATTGGTGATTATATTGTGTGAATATAGTCATTAGTGAATTTTAATGAAAAAATAAAGCTGGAATACATTCATGTTCGTTCTATTTTGAAAATTCGTAATTTCAGTGTGGTTTGAAAAAATGTTATTGATACCTACATAATTGAAATATATGTTTATGAAGTATAATTTTGATATTTTCAATTTTTATTGTACATTGTGTATCAAAATAGGGTGGAGTGCCCAGGAAACTGCAGGGATTAATCGAATGAGTCAAACAAAAAAAAATATTTTATGGTTCAGCATGCGAGAAAAATAAAAGAATTCTAACTTTTGAATTATCTTCTGTTTGCTATCTTAATTTGAAAAAAATAAAAACTTAGAAAATTCACATATTTTTTAAGAATTAGAATTTGCATCAGAACCCCTCAATAAATGGTTTCAACAACAAAACGCGCTCTACCTACTTAAAACAGTAGAAAATTACGAGGTGCTTGGACTAGTGGTATATTCTATCCCTTTAAGACTTTAATTAAATTTAAAGTTCTTTCCAGTATAATTACGAAATTGTTTCTTCATCCCCTTACTTTCCCACCGTTCCGCTCCTCATTTCTCCTACTTTCACTTCTCTCATTTTTCCTCGCTACCCTTACTTCCCCTCCCTTCGTTTCCGCTCACTTGACATACTTCCTCTCCCCTCACTCCCCCTACTCCCCCTTATTTCCCATTATTTCCACTACTTTCCCGTTCCTCATTTCTCCTTACTTTTCCACTTCTCATTTTTCCTCACTTGCTTCACTTCCTGAACCCTCATTTCCCCTTAATTCTTCTCCTGATATCCCCTACTCACCCACCCCTAATTTCTACTCACTTTGTCTACTTCCCTACCTCTCACTTCCCTTAATTTCTCATCACTTTCACTACTACCTCTCACCCTATTTCCCCTCACTTCTCCATCTCTCATCTTTACTTACTTTGCCTACTTCCTTATCCCTCATTCCATCTCACTTTCCCTCCTTCCCTCCTCCTACTCACCCTTCCCTTATTTCCACTCACCTCCTTTACTTTCCCTCTTCCCTATTCCTTGACTTTCACTCACCTCATTTCCCCCCACGTCCTTTACATCCTCATCCATCACTACCTCACACTTACCATACTTCCCTGCATCTCACTTCTCTTATTAACCCTAATTTTCCATCACTTCTACTACTGCCACTTCCCTTATTTCCTCTTACTGTTCCACCTCTCATTTCTACTCACTTCCTATACTTCCTTATCCCTCATATTACTTCAATTTCCCTCCTTCCCTTCTTCTACATACCCTCCCCTCATTTCCTCTCACTCCCCCCTCCCCCCCGTCACTTTTCCTGCTTCCACTGCCCTCATTTTTCCTCACTTCCATCACTTCCGCACCCTCAATTTTCTTAATCACCATAATCTCTAATCACTTCCACTACTTCCCCTCTCCTGATTTTCTTGCACATCCCTCACTTCCCTTACTTCCCCTTCTTTCATTTATCTTATTTTCCTTTACTTTTTTCCACTTCTCCTCCTATAATTTTGACGCAAATTCACGACAATTTTCAATTTTTTCGCGCATCAATATAAATTTGCAGTCATTTTACTGGTCTCCAACGCCTTTTTTTCTTGAAACGTCTAATAAACTAACATTAACTCCTCAAACGAATTTCAGGGGGTATTTATTTATGACCAGGGCAAAAAATCGATTTATTTTTTATTTTTTGATAGCATGTATATAGCATGTGGAATTTGTACGCAAAAGGATTTGTTTGGTTCGGATTTTTTAAAGATGCTGCAGCAGGGTCAACTGCACGGAGCGGAGAGTACTCAGCCGCACGCTGTGGAGGGCCGCCTCGGCTGTCAGGCATGCAGGTCATAAATGTGTATAATAGAGTCATTGTTCGTCTCAAACAGGATTTCCTCCCTAATGCGATGTTTCAAAAGCATTTATAGATTTGGCTATAGCCCAAACTAGAATAAATAAAAATAATGATTCTTGAATTTTGAGCAAGTCAAAAACTACCCCCAAAAAAGTCAAAATTCGCAAACAAAATTTCAAGTGGGCGCCATTTTGTCAATTCTCAATATTTTTGATTCGCTTCAGTCCCTGCTATAGCCCTACTCGTATATTTTAAGAATCTCTTCGATTTGTTTGCTTCAAATGACCTGGAGCAACTGAATCATGTCAGCCATGTGAGGGTGTCTTTTCCACGACACATTTTTTGAGATGCTAGAGCGTCCCTTATTATATCTTTTCCAATTGGTAACCATGTATTTTTCTCAGTTTAAGATCTGCTTAAAAATATAAAAATACTTCCATTTGAAAATACTAACAATTGTATTTTTTATGAATTTTTAAAAAACGCCTGAAAAAATCTCGGTCAAATAGAAATACCCCCTTCAAAAGTCTATCCACTTTAATCCTCGCTCATTTCTCACACTCCATTTTGCAGTTGTGAACTAGTTAAATCGCACTTTGGGTGCTGTGGTGCTTTTTCACGCGTAAAATTTCGGAAATGAGCATGGATGAGCGCGTGGCTAATTTCAGCCACAAATTTAGCTCGCGGTGATCGCCCAACTAGAAAATTAGTTGCGTGTCTTTGTGGAAACTTTTGAAAAGGAAAGGGAAAAAGACGACAGGAAAGAGAAACATGAGATTTCCCTTGTTAGGAAAGATGCTGAATATTCGGATTTTGTGAGGCCACCTTGCATGGCAATCTTGCATGTTCGTTATCGGCGACAAGGGAGGTACGATATTTTCTATCGGAAGCCAGAATTCTCCCCATCGATTGCGCAAACGTCAGTTCCGCGACCTTTTATATTCGTATCAGTTTTTTCATCATTGCCTGACATGGAACTCAATTTCACGGCGGATATTTTATTCATCCACTTTCTCATTGATAACTCACTTCCCTCTCTTTCTATGCAAACGTCTCCTTCAATGAAAAAACTCATATTTCATGAGGGAATGTCGGAAAAGTCGACATATTACGTGAGGCTATTTTTAGTGATTTTTTACTCACGCCTCCATCTTTTGTCTATTTTTGACGTTTTGGTGGAACCCCTGAACCTCACCCCACAATATGTAATATGACAATGATTTTTAACTTTAACTTTAATACGTGAACTTTACGCTTATTTGTAAATACGAAATATAAATGGAATTTTATATAACAATCGAACAATAAATAATGAGCTGTTTTCCTGTTTTCGAAAAATTTTCACTCTTTTCATATTTATAATTAATTTTTTAAAGGTATAAAGACCACTTTAATGAGGAATTAGCATTGGAGTAATATTTAAGTAGGATGCATTGTGTATAGTCAGCCTCAGTAGAAACAGTCATGTATAATTCTTTTATGGTAGTTAAATATTTCAAAGGAAATGGACAAATTTTGATCATGTACTCCAATCTTAAAAAACAAGGATCTAACGGCGGGTTTTTTTAAAAATTATTTTATTTATTTATAGTGGAATTTTCATCCAGAAAATATTTCAGTTCTATTTTTAACACAAAATATTCAATTTAAACAAAAAATAAATTTTCTACAAAATAGATAAATTTTCAACAAACCAACAGAATTTTCAACCATGAGTATGACTTTTTAACAAATCAGTTTTATTTTTAACTAAATAGTAGCATTTTTATCCAAGAAAGATACAAATTTCCTTAAAACAGATGAATTTTTAATTGAAAAAAATTTTTTTTTTAAATAGTGGAATTTTCTGAGCTGTCTTCCTGTTTTCGAGAATTTTTCACTCTTTTTATATTTATAATCAATTTTTCATAAATATAAAGACCACTCTAACGAGGAATTAGCATTGGAATAATATTTAAGTAGAATGGATTGTGTATAGTCAGCCTCAGTAGAAACAGTCATGTATAATTCTTTTATAGTAGTTAAATATTTCGAAGGAAATGGACAAATTTTGTTCATGTATTCCAATCTTAAAAATAAAGGATCTAGCGAAGGGGTTTTTTTTTAATTATTTCATTTATTTATAGTGGAATTTTCATTCAGAAAATATTTCAGCTCTATTTTTAACACAAAATATTCAATTTAACCAAAAAATAAGTTTTCTACAAAATAGATAAATTTTCAACAAACCAACAGAATTTTCAGCCATAAGTATGACTTTTCAACAAATCAGTTCTATTTTCGAATAAGTAGTTGCATTTTAATCAAAGAAAGATAAAAATTTCCTTAAAACAAATGAATTTTTAATTGAAAAAAAAAATTCAAAAAATAGTGAAATTTTCTGAACTCTCTTCCTGTTTTCGAGAAATTTCCACTCTTTTTATATTTATAATTAATTTTTTAAAGGTATAAAGACCACTCTAATGAGGAATTAGCATTGGAATAATATTTAAGTAGAATGGATTGTGTATA
>CAKNXH010063023.1:16299-30786 GCA_932178445.1 Andricus quercusramuli
CAGTAGAAACAGTCATGTATAATTCTTTTATAGTAGTTAAATATTTCAAAGGAAATGGACAAATTTTGTTCATGTATTCCAATCTTGAAAAACAAGGACCTAACGAAGGGTTCTTTTAAAAATTATTTCATTTATTTTTATTTTTTTTATTTTAGACGATGAAGACAAGAAACATCAACATTTTTTTGTTTGTTGAAAATTCATTCTTTTAATTGAAAATTCAACTATTTGGTCGTGAATTAACTTTCTTGTTGAAAATTCATATTTTTGGTTTAATATTAAAATTTTTAGTTGTTTATACATTTTTGGCTGAAAATGCAATTATTTGGTTGAACTTTTTGATTAAGAATTCATTTTTTGTCGTTGAAGATTCATCATTTTAGTTGAAAATTCATCTTTTGGGTTCAAAATTTAACTATATTGTTGAAAATTATTTTTATTTGTTTAGGAACTAAGTTTCTTTGCCAAAAATGTAGCTTTTTTCGAAAAGTTTGCCACTACATTTTTGGCTCCGAATTGATGTCGTCTGATTAAAAAGTCGACTATTGAGTTGAAAATTATTTTTTTTTACTAAAGATTTCACTATTCCATTTCTGGTTGGAAATATGTCTTTGTTAGTTACACATTCCACTACTTTGTTCAAAATTTATGTATCTTGTTGATCATTTATCTTTGTAGTAGAAAATTATTATCATTAAATTTATTATTAATAAATCCTAAAACAAAAAAAATTAATTTTCAACAAACAAGATGGTTTTATTACAATAAAGACAATTTTTCAACAAAATAGATGAATTTTCAATAAAATTGTTGAATTTTGATGCCAAAAAATATATTATCTTCAAAATAACAGAGAAGATAAATTAATAATTGAAATAATGAATCTTCAACTAAAAAAGGCATTTATGAAATAGTAGTTTAACTTTAAACTAAATAGTTAAATTTCCAACTGAGAAGATAAATTTTCCAATAAGAAGATTAAAGTTCTACTAAAAAAGATGAATTTTGAACAAAATACATCGATTTCCAATAAAATTGTTGAATTATAAAGCCGAAAAGAAAAAGAAAAAAAAAGAAGACAAAATCTTCAAAAAAGTTGAATCTTCAACCCGAAAATATGATTTTTAAACCAAAAATTTAATTGTCTATCAAATAGTTTACTTTCTAACCAAATAGTGGAATTTTCAACCAAAAATATGAATTTTCAACAAAAAAGTTCCAAAAAGAAGAATTCTTGACGAAACATATAATAGTTGATATTTCAATCTAAAAAGACTTAAATTTGAAATAAAAATTAATCTACGTTTTGGCTGAAAATTCAACTATTTGGTTGAACTTTTTCATTAAAAATTCACTTTTTGTCGTTGAAGATTCATCATTTTAGTTGAAAATTCATCTTTTGGGTTCAAAATTTAACTATATTGTTGAAAATTATTTTTATTTGCTTAGGAACTAAGTTTTTCTGCCAAAAATATAACTGGTCCATTTTTGTTTGAAAATTTATATTTTAATTCGAAAATTGATCTTCCCTGGTTATAAATTCATATATGTAGTTGAAAATTGGTCTTTTTTGGTACAAAATTAATCTCCTTGGTTAAAATTCAACTTTTTAGTAAATAATGCAACTTATTGGTTAAAAATTAATCTGTTTTGATTGACGATTTAACTATTCTATTGAAAGTTCGTCTTTTTTGGTTGAAAAATCAACTAGTTGGTTAAAAATGATTTAAGTTGTGAAAAAATATCTCTAGCTCTGCTGGGATCCAAACCCAGTGCTTTCAGATTTTCAGATTGTGAAAAAAATACTTATTTTAGACGATGTAACAAGAAAAATCAACATCTTGTTTTCGGTTGAAAATTCATTCTTTTAATTGAAAATTCAACTATTTGGTCGTGAATTAACTTTCATGTTAAAAATTCATATTTTTGGTTAATAATTAAAATTTTTAGTTGAATTTAACAAGTTGAAAATTCGTTTGTTTTTGAGCAAAAATTAACTTAAAACTTAGTACATTCATTTTTGGTTTCAAAATTTAACAATTTCATTGAAAATTCCTGTATTTTGTTGAAAATTGGTCTTTTTGGTTGAAGTCTACTGCTTGAAAGTTCTCTTTTCTTAATAATTAGTTTTTAAAACTGAAAATTCGAACTGTTTTGGGTAAAATTTCAATTTTTTTGTTTACAACTTTTTGCTTGAATATTGAAGTATGTTTTTGAAGATTCATTCTGTGTTGATGAAGATTTAGAAATTTATCCTTTTGGTTGAAAATTATTTTTTCTGGTAGAAAATTTAATTATTTTGTTGGGAAATGAACCATACGGTTGAAAAATGAACTATTCACTTAAATATTTAACTATTTTGCCGAAAAATTGTCTTTTGGGCTTGAAAATTCAACAATTTGATAAAAAAAATTGACTATTCAATTGAAAGTTAACTATTTTATTAACAATTCGTCTGCTTACGTAGACAATTATTTTTCTTTGTTGAAAATTTATCTAATTAGTTGAAGATTTTACCATTTTGTTTAAAATTCGTCTATGTCTTCAGATTCAACTGGTTGAGAATTCGTTTTTTCTTTGTGGAAAAATACTTTTTTAAACTGACAATTGATTTTGTTGAAAATGTATGCTTTCTGGTAGAAAATAAATCTTCTTGGTTGAAAATCAACTGATTTGTTAGAGTCATCTTTTTTGTTCGGAAATTTAACTGTTTTATTAAAAATTCTACCTTTTAGCTTGAAAAATCATCCCTCTTGGATGAAAACGATTTTTTTTCAGAAAATTAATTTTTTGGGTTGAAAATTCAACCGTCTTCTAAAAAATTTGTCTTTTTGGCTTTGAAATTCAACTAAGAACTAGAAAATAGGAATAGAAAATAGAATTCAGGGAAAACGTATTTTCCAGATTTGAGACAAAAATTCCACGAAGTTATCATTAAATGAATTTTGACGTATATTTTTTTCAAAAATACACAGAAAAATGTCAAAAGGCTCAAACTTAACAAAGTGGCAACGATTCGTTTCAAAATATAAAAAGTTGATGATAAAAAAAAATGGTTTCTCAGTTTTTTTTTAATTTAAACTATAATTTAAACTTCAACAAGGATTCTGTGACTTTTATGCAAGTTAAACCATTTTTTGTCACCAGGAGAATATTTTTTCCACATAATCGAATTTTCGAATTTTTCTCGGCAACAGTGGAAGCTATAAAAAATAAAATAGAAATCTGCACATTTACAGAAGCTCTAAAAAAAGGTTTCCTGCAGCAAACTAAAAAAAATATTGCGAAAAATAAAAAATTCAAAATGAATATTGCATAAATGAAATCCTGCAAACAAAAAAGTCCTATTTTCACAAAGACAGTCTTGCTTCAAACCAAAAATGATTGAAATAACTAAAAATTACAAATTTGAAAAAACTCCCGATTTATGTTTTCTTCATAATTATATGCATTAAAACATAGTTTCAATTATTAGAAAATTGAAAGATAAGAAAAAACTATATAAAAAGCTAAAAAAGTTCAAATGATCAAAAATGAAAAAATAACCAAATTTGAAAAAACTCCCGGATTTGTGTTATTCACAATTATACAAATAAAAACGTATTCGTATAATAATTTATTTTGAATTGAAAAACCTTATAAATAATAATGCTAAAAACTCCCATATTTTGGGAACGCCTTTTTAGATGATGAATCAACAAGCGAAATTTCACGGAATTAAAAACATTTTCTAGTTCAAAATTCCACTATTTGGTTGAAAATTCATGCATTTTGTTGAAAATTCGTGTTTTTTCGTAGAAAATAAAACTTCTTGCTTTTATTTGAAGACTAGAATATTTGATTGAAAATTCGTCTTTTTTATTAAATTCAACAGTTTTTTATTTCAAAATGATATCTTTTTTGGTAGAAAAAGATCCTCTTGATTTGAAGTTGAACTTATTTTTGAAGAATCCATTTTTTTAGTAGAAGATTCATTATTTTAGTTAAAAATTTCTCTTTCATTGAAAAAATTACTTTTTTGTTGAAAATTCATATTTTTGGTTGAAAATTGAATTATTTGGTTAAAAACTAAACTATTTGATGTACAATTAAATTTTTTATTTGAAAAATCATATTTTTGGGGTTGAAAATTCAACTGTTTCGATAATTATTATTTTTCCGGCTTTAAAATGCAACAATTGTGTTTGAAAATGTTTCCTTTAAAGTTTTGAAAAATGCATTTCTTTGTTGAAAATTCTTTCAGTTAAAATTTATCTCTTTTTTTGAAAAATTTTTTTTGGTGTTCAAAATTCATATTTTTTGTTAAAAATTCCACGATTTGGTTAAAAAATAAAATATTTAATAGACGAATAAATTTTTTGTTTGAAAATCATATTTTTGGGTTAAAAATTCAACTGTTTTGAAGATAGTTCATTTTTTTGGCTTGAAAATTTAACGATTTTATTTAAAATGCATGTATTTTGCTGAAAATTTGTCTTTATTGTTAGCAAATTAATCTTGTTTGTTGAAAATTGATCTTTTTGGTTTAGGATTCAACGATTCGGTTAAATATTTTTTTTTCTGTGGTTAAAGTCAACTAGTTGAAAGTTAGTTTTTATACGGAAATTAATTTTTCAAATTGAAAATTTGACGATTCCATTTTAGGGTCATAAATGTTGTTTTTTTTCAGTAAAAAAATAAACTATTTGGCTTAAGATTCATCTTTCTTGATTGAAAACTCATATTTTTGGTTGAGGATTAAACTATTTTGTTAATTTTTTTCGTTTAATGCAACTACTTAAAATTTTTCTATTTAGATAAAGAAAAATAATTTGTAGTAGAATAACTTTCTTTCTCCAACTTTCTTGGTCGAGGATTAACTTTTTTTGGAAATTCAAGTGTCTTCGAATTTTTTTTTCTTTTGCACAGAAATTCAATTTTTTTTTTGTGAATTATAATCTTTTTTATTTAAAATTCCAACATTTGTTTGGAAATGCCACTTGGTGGTCTGAAAATACAATTATTTTGACAGTCATCTTTTTTGATTGAAAGTTCAACTTTCTTTTTTAATTTGTCTTTTTCGGTTGAAAGTTCAACCTTATGGTACTTTTTTCACAAAAATGTCGAATTTTCAACTGAAAATTTTAATTTTTAACGAAATAGTTTAATTTTCGATCAAGTATATTAATTTTCAACAAAATAGTTGAATCCTCAACTAAAACAGACAAATTTTCAAGCAAAGATTTACACTTTTAACTAAAAACAATCCAATTTCTACCAAAAGAGATAAATTTTTGAGCCGAAAAGAACATTTTTCTGAAAAATGGCTGATCCTCCAATCCGGAAATATAAATTTTCAACAAAAATATTAATTTTTAGCCCAATAGTTTTATTTCCTACCAAAATAGTTAAAATTTCACCCCACAAACGAAATTTTTAACCAAGAGGGTTCATTTTTATATAAGAAGACGCATTTTCAACCAATTACATGAATTTTCATCTAAAATTTCTGATTGAAAATTCATACTTTTGGTTGAGGATTACACTATTTTGTTAAAAAAAATTTTTTTCTTTGTTTAATGCAACGGCTTGAAAATTCGTCTTTCGGTCAAAAAATCTTTTATGGTAGAAAAGTCATCTTCTTGGTCGAAAATTAACTTTTTTTGGCAATTCAACTGTCTTCGAATTTTTTTTTCACAAAAATTCAACTGTTTTTCGTTTAATTATAATCCTGTTTATTTAAAATTCCAAAATTTGCTTGGAAACAGAGAAATGAAAAATTAAGATGCTAAAAAAAAATTAAAAAATGCTATCCCCATAAAAAAGTACATTGCGATGATGGTGCCATAGACCATTTTTCGGTACAATTTGAGAGATTTATTTCAAATATTATTTCCGGTCACACGGTAGTATGATCGTTAAATAAGGAAAATACGAGGCATAAAATAGACTGACTATTAACGAAAAAGCAATATTCACGAAATTGTGACCACCTGTGGTTGAAATCGTTCATTGGAACTCGTTTCGTTGCGAAATCACTTTTTCGGTACGATCCAGATATCATACATTTTAATATCACAATTCTCTCGATACATCATTTCACTCGAAAAATTCTCAGAATTTATTTTTAAAGAAATCCAACCTAGCTTTCTTCTTTTCATATCAAATCGTGCGGAATTCAGATTTCCACTTTTGTTCTTTTTCTGCATAAATTTATGTTTCATCGCCTCCCACGAGAAGTAAGAACATTCGGTAAACGAAATTTGATAAATGAAAAAAAAATTCACTCGAATGAATTCAATAAAAATTAACTTGACTTTTATTCTTCAAAATTATGAAAATTGGTTTTCTAAAGAGTTTAAGGGTTTTAATTTCCAAAAATATTTTGCAGGTTATTGCTAGTAGAATTAAGCAGTGTTAGAGAACTTCATTTTAAAATTTCTTGACATAAGTCTTTCTTTTTTTTTTATTAATTTGAATTTTTGTGAAAAGAATGTATTGAATTTTAGCAATTCTTAGAAATGTATTTGAATATTTTGGATTGTTTTCTATTCCTGATTGGAAAATTTAATAATCTAAATGGATTGGGTTCAGAATCACCAACAGTATTTCAGAAACAAACTAAAAATTTTCAAATTAATTGATTCATTTTAAACAAAAAACGTCTTTTTTGCTATAAAAGATGGCTTTTTAACAAAATACTTGAATTTTCAACAAAATAATCAAATTTTTTAAATAATAGTTGAATTTTCAACCTAAAAATATAAATTCTCAACAAAAAGTGTCACAGTTTATATTTCAATCAAAAACATGAAATTTGTACCAAAAAAAAGTTTTTAAAAATCAAAACGACGAATTTTCAACAAATAAATATTTTTCACTAAAGAAATAAAATTTTAGCTGAATATTTGAACCTTCAAGCCGAAAGACGAATTTTATATACAAAAATTGAATTCACAAACAGAAAATATGACTTCAGGAAAACATTATTTTTCCACGAAACTGATGCATTTTTACCCAACAAAAATGAAATTTTAAACCAAGAAAATTATTTCTTCTTTACCAAAAAAGGCAAGTTTTTAACTAAAAAAGATTATTCTTAAAAAAATGGAAAAGTTACATTTCCAGTTGAAAAATTAATTTTAAAAAAACTGTTCCACTGAATAGTTGAATTTTTAGTCAAAGACATAAGCCTTCAATCAGAAAAATAAATTTTCAACAATGTAATTTAACTTTTGCCCAAGTAGTTGAATTTTCAATGAAAAAGATTAATTTTCAAGAAAAATAGTTAAACTTTCAAACAAAGAATTTTCAACTTAAAATATAACTCTTCAAAAAAAAAGAAAAATAATTTCTTAAGAAAGTGATTCAACGAAATCTTTCAAATTAAATAGTTAAACACTCAAGCAAAGTAGAATAAGTTTTAACCGAAAAGTTGCATTTTCATAAAAAAAATAAATTTCTACCAAAGCCGATGAATTTGGGAATTGAAAAAAAAATGTATTTAAAAAGATAAATTTAAAAAAAAATTGTATTCAAATAGATAAATTTTTTAAAAAATTGAATTTTCTGTTAGAAACGATTTTAGTTGACTTTTGACGATCAAAATATCAATTTTTAACCAAGAAATAAGTTTCTACGAAAAAAATTGAATTTTTAATACAAGCAGACAAATTTTTACCTAAAAATTGTGACTTTTCAACAAAATTGTTGAACTCTCTACACAATAGTTAAATTTGTATCAAAAAAAGATGAAAATTCTCTTGAAACAGATGAATTTTCATTTAAAAAGAAAACAAATTTTTTTTCGATAGTTGAATTTTCATCCAGAAAAGAATCCAGTTCTATTTTTAACACAAAGTATTAAATTTAACAAAAAAATAAATTTTCTACAAAATAGTTAAATTTTCAACAAACCAACAGAATTGTCAACCATAAGTATGACTTTTTAACAAATCAGTTTTATTTTCAACTAAATAGTTGCATTTTAATCCAAGAAAGATAAAAATTTGCTTAAAACAGATGAATTTTTAATTGAAGAAAAAATTTCAAAAAAATAATGGAATTTTCATCCAGAAAAGATTTCAGTTCTCTTTTCAACACAAAATATTAAATTTAACCAAAAAATAAATTTTCTGCAAAATTTCAACATACTTTTCTACAGAAAAATACAAACTTTGAACGAAACAAAAATTTCTAGGAAATATTTGAATTCTCAACAAATCAGTTAGATTTTTGTGTAAGAAAGATCCAAAATTTCTACTAAAAAAAAGATGAACTTTTAATGAAAAAAAAAAAATTTTCAGAAAAAATGTTTGTCATCCAAAAAATATTTTAGTTGACTTATCAGCAACAAAATATGAATTTCAAACAAAAGGTTAACATTATACGAAAAAAATTAAATTTTTTGTCCAAAAAGACGAATTTTCAACAAAACAGTTGAATTTGGAGAAGAACAGAATGTCTTTTTGAAAAAATTGTTATATTTTCAACCAACTAATGAAATTTATAACTAAAAAGATAATCTTCAGGAATTTTTAAACAAAGATATTATTTTTTAATCACTATGATGAATTATCAACATAAGATATGAAATTTTGAACAAATAGTGGATTTTTCAATTCAAATGTTAAAGTTAAAGTGAATTTTGAACTAAAATGATGAATCTCCAACTGAGAAAAAATTAATTTTTAACCAAAAAGATGAAATTTCAACTAATGAGAGTACTCTTGAAAAAAGATGTTTTTTTTCAACAAATACGTAAATTTTCATCAAAAACAGATAATTTTTTAACTAAAAATAGAATAGTTAAATATGCAGTGAAAAATTAATTTTCAACTAAAAAGAAACGAATTTTCAACCAAAGAAATTATTTTTTGATCACTATGATGAATTTTCAACCAAAAATATGAAATTTTGATAAAATAGTGGATTTTTCAATCAAAAGGTAAATTTTCTGTCAACGAAAAACCGAATTTTCAACTAAACAGTTTTTTTCAACGAATTAAATTAATTTTTAACAAAAACTAGGATAGTTAAATTTTTTACTAAAAAGGTAATTTTTTTATGAAAAAAATTACATTTCTATAAAAAAAAGTAAATTTTCAACAAAAAAAATGTAAGTAAAAGTGAATTGTAAGCTAAAATGATGAATCTTCAACTAAACAAAAAATTAATTCCCAACCAAATACAAGCATTTCGAACTGAAATGAAAGATTTTCTACCACAAATAAAGTAGGATGATTTTCAGTCAGTAAAATAAATTTCCAAACAAAAAACAAACGAATTTCCAAACAAAGAAATCAATTTTTAACCAAAAAGATGAAATTTCAACTAATGAGAGTACTCTTTAAAAAAAAAGGATTTTCAAGAAATAGTTAAGTTTTTACTGAAAGCAGATACATTTTTAACTTAAAATAGAATAGTTAAATATGCAGTAAACAATTAACTTTCAACTCAAAAGAAACGAATTTTTAACCAAAGAAATTATTTTTTGATCACTATGATGAATTTTCAACCAAAAATATGAAATTTTGATAAAATAGTGAATTTTTCAATCCAAAAATTAAATTTTCTGTCAACGAAAGACCGAATTTTTAACTCAACAGTTTTTTTTTCAATGGAAGAAAAATTATTCTTAACAAAAAATAGAATAGTTAAATTTTCTACTAAATAGACAATTTTTCAACGGAAAAGATTACATTTCTATCAAAAGAAGTAGATTTTTCACAAGAAATGTAAGTTCAAGTGAATTTTGAACTAAAATGGTGAATCTTCAACTAAAAATATGAATATTCAACCAAATAGTTAGTTGAATTTTCAACAAAAAAGAATTATTTTCTACCAAAAAGGACTTATTTCTAACAAAAATGATGAATTTTCCTATAAAAAAAAATCAATTCTCAACTAAAATTATAATAGTTAAAATGTCAGAAAAATTAATGTTCAACCAAAAAAAAAACGAATCCTCAAAAAAATATATTCTTTAAAAAAAAATAAAAATAAATCAATTTTAAACTATAAAAGCTGAATTTACAAACCAAAAACATAATATTTCAATTTGCAGTTAGAAAAGTAAATAAAAAAAACGAGTTTTCAGCCGATTTAATTAATTTTTAACTGAAAATATGAATTTTCAAGCGAAAATGGAATAGTTATATCCTCACTTAAAAAACAAATTTGCAACTAAAAAAAAAAACGAATTTTCGACCAAAGAAATTATTTTTTGATCACTAGGAAGAATTTTCATCTAAAAATATGAAATTTTGATAAAATAGTAGATTTTTCAATCCAAAAGATAAATTTTCTGTCAATGAGAAACCGAATTTTCAACTCAACAGTTTTTTTTTCAATGAAAGAAATTAATTCTTAACAAAAACTAGGATAGTTACATTTTTTACTAAACAGGTAATTTTTTAACGAAAAAGATTACATTTTTATAAAAAAAGTAAATTTTCAAAAAAAATGTAAGTAAAAGTGAATTTTAAGCTAAAATGATGAATCTTCAACTAAAAAAAAAATTAATTTCCAACCAAAGAAATTAATTTTTAACCAAAAAGATGAAATGTCAACTAATGAGAGTATTCTTTAGGGAAAAAGACGGATTTTCAACAAATAGTTGAATTTTCACCGATAACAAATAAATTTTTTACTAAAAATAGAATAGTTAAATTTTCAGTAAGAAAATTTATTTTCAGTGAAATGAAAGTGAATTTTCAACGAAATAGTATAATTTTAAACCAAGAAGATTGAATTTCTAGCAGAAAAGATAAATTTTCGACAAAAAGTAGAAGATATATTTCCAGTTTAAAAAATGAGTTCTGTTACTACGAAAAGTGAATAACTCCTAAGATCAAGCAACCACGCGAACACTCCGGACTTGTTGAAGTAAAAAGCATAAGCAGCCCCTTCAGGGCAGACGACTATCCGTCAGTTCCATGTTTGATTCCGACGCGCATATTTCATGCTTACATGTATTTATCATCTCTTACCTTTTTTTAATATCAAATATATCAGTTTATGGCTTAGATCTGTGTTTTACTGTATTTAATGATCCCGGAAACAACATTTTTGGTCCTTCGTCCCGGATTTCAAAGTCAGTGAATGAAATACAATCCAAAAGTAAAGTCTGTGTGAGCGTGTTGAAACCATGGCGTCGCAAAAGTTTCACAACGTAACCGAGGTGAAAGAGTTACTTGAACAGTGTACAGTGGAAGTGCTCCAAGGATTACACGTATTTTTGTACGGGACCTCTGGAAGAGAGAATGTTCTGAAAAGAAATATTCGTGAATTTCGCGGATTCAAATTCGAGAAAGGTGACGCCAAGTATCAAAAGCGTGTCGAAATAGTGCAAAGTGCGGTCCGTAGTGAAGATATTTTAACCATTGTGAAGTTTCTAAATCTAGATTGCGATGCAGAATATTCTGTGGAGAGAATTCTGGATCGGCTGATTGAGCTATTGCCGCGAATTGTGACAGGTGCACAGAAATCTCAACGATCAGATCAACGTAGTTTGCTTTCGTCAAAGTCAAGGAGAAGTGCATTATCGCATGCGGAAATTGAACTTAATCTTGCCAAAAGGGAATTGGAAATTGAAGAAAAGCTCGCTGCTCTTGAAGAAGAAATTTTCAACCTTCAGGAAGTAATAATTGATTTGGACACTGAAATCAAGAAACTGGAACTCATAGATACAACACCAGCGCACACGATTGCCGAGAAAAGGGGAGAGCTGGCAACAGCGCAGCAGCGTTTACAGTTGAAGCGCTCCCGCTTAGGGGTGCAACAGAAACTTTTTGAAAAACAGAAGATTGTCGCACAGTGCGAGGCTGATGAACGAAGACAGTCGATAATTGACGAAGAGGAAGACGAGAACGACGATTCCAGTCACACCTCACGAGTCAACGAATGGCTTAATAGACAGAGCTCTCACAATGGAGATGACCAACAAGAGGGCGGACCTAGGGTCCCATCCCCACCACCATCAGAGGAAAATCTGAGACCCCTGGAAAGCGAGCAAGGAAGCGTGAAAAGGATGGATGATCTCACGCAAAATATCAACCGAATGCTAGCGCGCCAAACAGTAGGAAAAAATCTCGGAAAGTTTGACGGGACTTCAAGTCTTCGATGGCCAATTTTCTTGTCATAGTTCAAGAGGTCGAGTGAACTATGCGGTTTTTCACCAGCCGAGAATGTTTTAAGACTCGACGAAAGTTTGACAGGTGATGCAAGAAAGAAAGTCGAGATGCTTTTATTTACAGCTTCCGATCCAGAGGAAATTATCCAGATTTTAAACACCTCTTATGGTAAACATGAGGTAATAGCGGAAGAAATAGCAGTCCGAGCAAAAAATATTTCAAAAGTCGATACCTTGGCAGATTTTGAGGATTTTAGCTGTGAAGTTCGTAATGTGGCATCAGCCTTCGAGAACATCAAGGGTGAGTTTGTTAACAAAAGAAGATTACTGTCAACGTTGGTAAGCAAACTACCTTCTCATTTAACGACTCAGTGGGGCAGTTACCTCGTTGAGAAAAAACTTGAAGCCAACGATGTAACTCTAAAAGATTTCACAAAATGGTCACAAAATATGTCAAGCATGCTTTCAAAAATTACATTTTTAAAAGAATCTCTGCCACATAATGACGTGCAAAGTAAAAAAAATGACAATAATGAAGGAAAACAGGATAAAGGCAAGTCCAGTGTTTCTGAACCAAAAGTTTGTGTCATCTGTAAAAATGGCCATCATTCTCTAGATCAGTGCTCATCATTCAAAAGAGCGGAGGTTAAACAGAGATGGAAGATGGTAGAAAAAGCAGGCGCGTGTTTCTGCTGTTTACAGAAGCATAACGGAAAATGCCGAGCAAGAAATCCTTGCGGTTTTAATGATTGTCAAAAATTTCACAATAAATTATTGCATAAAATTATCGAAAACACGACTTCTAGGGAATCAACAAATTGCACTGAAGTGAGATCGACTGGAGCCATTTTAAAAATGTTGCCTGTTCGCCTGCGTGGACCATTAGGAGAAGTAGAAACCGTGGCATTTTTGGACGATGGAAGTACAGGATCTCTAGTGGACGCAGACTTGGCAAGGAAGATAGGGCTGACAGGTCCTTCAGCACCGCTATGTTGCAAGTGGACAGGTGCAACCTACAGATACGACCCAGACTCGAGAAAAGTATCTCTTTCCATTGCAGGATTTGGAACTGATGATTTCATCAACATGAGTAATGTGCGAACCGTACATGACTTAGGCCTAACAGAACAATGTTGGGACGTGGAGAACTTGAAGAAGAAATTTCCATACGTGGGACAGGTGAACTTGGCAGCAGTCGAACACGGGAAACCAATGATTTTGATAGGACAGGCACACGCAGGTTTAATTGTTTCGAGGGAAATTGTTCAACCACATAAGAATGCCCCTATTTTATCGAAGACGGACCTGGGTTGGACTGTTCATGGACCAATTGAACCAGAACAAAGTTTACTGCAGAACGTGGAGAGCATTTTCACGTGCTGTGAACTATCAGACAGTCTTCACGAGGAGGTCAAAAAGTATTTTTCTGTCGAGAATTTCGGGGTGGCGATAGTTAAGGAGAGAAAATCGACCAGCTTGGATGAAGAGAGAGCAATACAGATAGCTTCGACATCAATCAAGAAGCTTGGGAAAAGGTATGAAGTTAACTTGCCATGGAAGACTGAGGATTCACTAGCCAGCGGAAGCCAAGAAATGGCGCACCAAAGACTGAAATGTCTTGAAAAGAAGCTTCTCAAGGATGAACAAATGGGAAAAATCTACAAAGACGAATTCCAGAAGCTCATTCAAAAAGAGTATGCAGTGGAGGTCGATCCGTCAGAACTTGTGGATAAGAAAAAATTGTGGTTTCTGCCACACTTTGGAGTCACCAATCCCAACAAACCCGGGAAGGTAAGAATGGTCTTCGATGCAGCTGCAAAAGTTAGCGGAAAATCCTTAAATGATTATGTTTTCACTGGTCCAGATTGGCTTACGTCCTTATTTGGAATTATAATAAAATTCCGACAATACCCAATTGGTTTTGCTGCTGACATTCGGGAAATGTTTAATCGAGTGAAAATTGCAGAAGAGGATAGCTACGCGCAATGCTTCCTCTGGAGAAATCTCGATACGAAAATGCCAAGTAAAATCTACCGGATGACAGCAATGATTTTTGGAATGGCTTCTTCGCCGTTCCTGGCTCAATTTGTAAAAAATTATAATGCTGAAAAGTTTCAGGAGAGCTGTCCAGATGCTGTGAGAGCCATCATCAATAATCATTACGTCGATGATTATATTCATGGAGCCAACAGCGAGGAGGAAGCAGCGAGACTAATTAGTGATGTCATCAGTATTCATGAGGAGGCAGGATTTGAACTCCGGAATTTTGCGTCCAACAGCAATAAAGTATTGAGAAATATTCCCAAGAACCTTGTAGCTGACCATACACTCATGAACATGGATGAGAAATCAGCTGAGCAGCGAATACTGGGAAT
>CAKNXH010063023.1:30796-59938 GCA_932178445.1 Andricus quercusramuli
CTCATGAACATGGATGAGAAATCAGCTGAGCAGCGAATACTGGGAATGATCTGGGACACACATTCAGATTGTCTCACTTTCTCTATGAATTTTGGCAGGATAGACAAACCTCTGATAGAAATGACTCGAGTGCCTACAAAGCGGGAAGTTTTAAAGGTTATCATGTCTGCTTACGACCCCATGGGATTTTTATCGCCCATAACTGTTAAAGGAAGAATGCTACTGCAAAACATCTGGCGTGCTGGTATAGGATGGGATGATTTTATCACAGCACAGATGTTCAAAAAGTGGAGACAATGGCTGTTCGAACTCGAGCGAGCAAACAAGGTTCACATACAACGATTTTATTCGCCAAAATTAATTGCAGCCGAAAATATCCACATGCACACCTTTTGCGATGCCAGTGAGTTGGCTTATGCTGCAGCAGTTTACCTACGGATCGAGGATGAAGATGGAGTGGAAACGATCCTCATTGCATCGAAAGCTCGAGTGGCACCAATACGAACGATGACAGTGCCAAAATTAGAACTACTGGCAGCCGTATTAGGTGTTCGACTATCGAAAACAGTGAAAGATTCACTCGAAATTCAGGTAAAAAAAAGTTGCTTTTGGTCAGACTCAATCTCTGTACTCAACTGGCTTAAGACGGAGAAAAAATTACCAACATTTCAGGCTGCTAGAGTAGGAGAAATACTAGAGTTATCCGACCTTGAGAATTGGAAGTGGATTCCTACAAAGGAGAATGTTGCAGACGATTGCACCAGAGACACACCAACAACTGGTTTTACCATGCAACATCGATGGTTCAACGGACCTGGTTTCTTGAAGCTTGACGAAAGCCAGTGGCCACAAATGCCATCTGAAATAAAGGAAACAGCTCATAAAGAAGCAGAAATTATTACAGCTCTTACTGTGACTTCAAAAGAACCAGACAGATTGCCCAGGATAAAACCTCACTATACGTGGACTCACCTTTTGAGAACCACTGCATGGATGAAACGCTTCGTCGACAACGTGAAAGCTGGAAGAGGATCCCCTGAATTAAAAACTGGACCACTGGAGGCTTCGGAACTTGATTGGAGTGAAAAGAAATGGTGGAGAGCCGTTCAGAAAAGTTATTTTCATGAGGAACGAGAAGATGCTTTGACCAACCGAACGAAGAAAAATGGAAAGCTGAAACGAGTTGACCTGGAGATTGACAACGATGGACTGCTAAGGATATCAGGACGACTCAGCAAAATCGACAGCATTGATGTGCTCACTAGGAGTCCAATCTGTTTAGACGGAAGACACGAGTACGTCAAACTCATGATTAAACACTATCACCAAAGAGTCGGACATCAAGGTTTTGAAACCGTGGTGAATGAACTACGTAAAAGATTTTGGATACCAAAGATTCGTGCAATTGTCAAGAAAGTGATACTAAAATGTATGTATTGCAGGAAGAGGAGTTGCAAACCAGCTCAACCAAAGATGGCACCTTTGCCAATTGAACGTGTTTTATTCAACGAGAAACCGTTTACCGCGACCGGAATGGATTATTTTGGCCCGTTTGTGGTAAAGGTAGGAAGGAGACTCGAAAAAAGATACGGTGTGCTCTTCACATGCCTAACTGTGAGAGCAATCCATTTAGAGGTTGCGCACACCCTCAGTACAGACTCGTGTATTCTGGCCATCCGCCGATTCCTAGCTCGACGAGGAGCGGTACAAGTCATCTGGTCAGATAACGGAACGAATCTAAGGGGAGCCAATCGAGAACTACTGGAAGCAATGGAAGAGCTCGACGATCGCCAGTTGAAGGATGAAATGACAAATCGTCGGATTGAATGGAAATTCAATCCACCAGCGGCACCACACATGGGAGGATCCTGGGAAAGGATGGTAAGAACCGTCAAACGAGCAATTCACGCCATCTTGAAGGAGCGACACCCGACGGACGAGACTTTATGTACCGTAATCACCGAGGCAGAGTACATCGTTAATAGTAGGCCGCTCACTTACGTTTCTTCGGACAGCAGAGATCCTACGAGCATATCGCCAAATGATATTCTTATTGGCCAATCCATGAGTATTGGTACTCCAGGATACTTCACTGAACATGATGACACTGCGAAAAGACAATGGCGTATATCTCAGTACTTAACTAACCTATTCTGGAAAAGGTGGCTCAAAGAGTATTTGCCGACACTAAATCATCAAACAAAATGGCTCAAGGACGAGCCGTCTTTGAAGAATGGAGAGATTGTTTTAATCAAAGAAGACAACTTGCCACGAGCAACGTGGCCGATTGGCGTGATTCAGCAAACCTACCAAGGAAAGGACGGAAGAGTTCGTATGGCTGACGTTAAGACTGCAACCACTGTTAAAAAACGACCAGCAGTTAAGCTGCATCGACTGGAATTGTATGCTGATAACAGGAAATCAGCACCGGGGGGAGGAAATGTTACTACGAAAAGTGAATAACTCCTAAGATCAAGCAACCACGCGAACACTCCGGACTTGTTGAAGTAAAAAGCATAAGCAGCCCCTTCAGGGCAGACGACTATCCGTCAGTTCCATGTTTGATTCCGACGCGCATATTTCATGCTTACATGTATTTATCATCTCTTACCTTTTTTTAATATTAAATATATCAGTTTATGGCTTAGATCTGTGTTTTACTGTATTTAATGATCCCGGAAACAACAAGTTCTAAATAAAAAAAATCTCATTTTTAAACAAAAAGATGAATTTTCAACCGATTAGATGAATTTTTAACAAAGTACATAAATTTGCAACCGAATATTTGAATTTTTGGAAGGATTTTTAAACAAATTCTAGTTTTCAATAAAATACAGGAATCTTGAACCCGTTATTTGAATTTTCAACTTAAGAAAATAAATTTTGAACTAAATATGTACTAGTTAAATTTCCAGTAAAACAATTAATTCTCATCTAGAAAACATTATTGTTAACAACAAAATTAAATTTTGTACAAAAGAAGGAGGTTTCAACTAAAATTATGAAACCTGAACCAAATAAATGAATTTTCAAACAAAAAAGATAAATTCTCAACGAAAAACAGGATTTATTATATTTCCACCACAAAAAGGATTTAAATTTTATACCAAAAAAGTATTGAGCATCGAAAAATTTTATTTGAAATTTCATGGCTCGGTAAATTTAAATGACGCAAACGGGAATGAACAAAACCATGTTATTTAAACGAAACAAATTCCCAAATGTCTGGTGCGTGATTCAAATAATTTCTCTGGTGCAAAATAAACGTGAGCACGAATCTGAAAACGAGATTATTCGTATTGGCCGATTAAAATGGTAATTATAATGCACGCGAAATGTTAAAATAAAAGCGATAGGAAATTAACTATGCTCATTCGAAATTAAACGACTGAATCCAGATAATACAATGCAGTAAAACCTCGATCGTTTTGTATTTAACTTGTCATCCTCATATTTTTATTGGAATAATTAATATTTTTTCAGTCTCTCTAGTAACAGAGATTACAGCTCAAAATTCTTTCAAAAAAGGAGAAAAATAAATTTTTCACGAAAACAGGGCAATAATAGGCGAATCCATTTTTTTAATTAAAATTAATGTAAGTACCATATTCCTGAGATTTTATACCAATTTTCCACCACAAGAGATGAATTAGCAACAAAAAAGTTGAGCTTCCAAGCTAAAAAGTCGAGTTTTTTTTAAACATTAGACTGTCAAACCAGAAATATAATTTTTAAACAAAAGCTTGTTTTCAACCGAATAATTCAATTTTCAGACAAAAAAGATTAAACTTTAACCAACAGCAGTTGAATTTTTAACAAATTTATTGAATTTCCTATCAACAGAGATGAATTTCCACCCAAAAAAAATTTCTTTTCGAATAATACATTAATTTTCAACCAAAAACTTGTATTTATAAATCAACTATTTGAACTTTCAAACAAAAAAGACGAATTTTCAACAATCAAGTTGAATTTTTAACCAAACAGTTAAATTTTCAACCTACGAAAATTAGTTTTCAAAGCAAGAAAATAATTCTGATTATCATAATGGAATTAAAAAAAAATCAATTCTTAACAAGAAAAAGAACGGTTAAATTTTCAGTTAAAAAATTTATTTTCAACCAAAAAAGACGAATTTTTATCAAAATAGTTGAATCTTCAACCAGAATAGATTAACTGTTAACAAAAAATATGAATTTTTCGCTAAGAAAGACGAACAACAAATTAATCGAATTGTTAAGAAAAAAATGAATTTGCAACAAAAAATATATCAGTAGACTGTTCAGCTAAGAAAGATTAACTTTCAATAAAAAAAGATGAAATTTCTACGAAATGATGAATTTTCAATCCAAAAGGACGAATTTTCTATCCGAAAGGCTATTCAACAAAACAGTTGAAGTTTCGACAAAAAAAAAAAAATTTTTACCCAAATAATTTATTTTTCAACAAAGTAATCAAATTTTGAACCGAACACTAAAATTGTGAACCACAGAAGCTTAGTTTGAAACTAAAAATTTAATAGCAGAATTTTTAATTTAAAAGAATTTACTATCAACAAAAAAAAATTATTTTCTAACCAAAAGAGATAAAATCTGAACAACGAGGGGGAAACCACTCCGGTGATCCGATAAAAATTCGCCTTATTCAGTAGAAAATTAATTTTTCTCATTCAAAGTTCACGATTTCAGTTGAAAATTCAACTTTACGGTAAAAAATTAATCTAATTTGTAGGAAATTAAACAATTTTGTTGAAAAGTCTTTTTTTGTTTGTTTGAAAATTCGTCTGTTTGGATTGAAAATTTAACTAATTTGATCGAAAAATTTATTTATTTATTTGAGAATTGAACCATATCGTTGAAAATCGTTTTTTTTCATTGAAAATAACTTTTTTCTTTCAATTGAAAATTTAATTATTCCAGTTAAAGATTCTTCATTTTAGTTGAAAATTCATTCCTTGATTACAAATTTGACTATTTTGTTGAATATTCTATTTTTTGTAAAAGATTTAGTTTCTAATTGAAATTATGAGCATTTGAGTTGTGATTGAGAATTTATCTTTTTTAGTTAAAAATTTAACTGTTATTTGGATGAAAATTTATCGTTTTCAGTTGAAAACTTAACTACTATTCATAATTTGTTGAAAATTCGGTTTTATTGGTTGAAAATTAACTTTTTAAACTTAAAATTTAACTTATGCATTTTTGATTGTTAGTTTCTCTTTTTCAGTTGAAAATTCATCTATTTTGTTAAAAATTTGTCGTTTTTGGTAGAAAATTAATATTTGGTTGAAAATTCAACTACTTGATTAATATTCGAACTACTTGTTAAAATTTCAAAATTAAAAAGTTCCAAAAACTTCTGTTTCTTCGGTCTTACGGTTCAATAAATAAATAAAAAACATTTACTTGTCAAAAATTCAATCTTTAGTTTTTTTTGGTTTTAGTTAAAAATTCCTCTTTTTGGTTTAATAGTTAATTATTTTGTTAAGAATTCGTTGTTTTTTGGTTAAAAATTAATTTTTTAAATGAAGATTTAACTATACCAGTCGAAGATTCTTCATTCTAGCTGGAAATTCATCTCCTTGATTAAAAATTGGACTATTTTCCTGAATATTCGACATATTTCGTAAAAAATTTATTTTTTTTCATAACGAAAACGTAAGTGCTTTATTTTGGTAGAAAATTTACATTTTTTAGTTAAAAATTCAACTGTCTGGATGAAAAGTTATCTTTTTAGTTGAAAACTCAACTGTTTATTTAAAAATTCATACGTAAATCCTAAATTCCTCTTGTTCGGTAGAAAATTAATCTTCTCGATTGAAAATTTATATTTTTGGTATAAAAATTCAATTATTTGATTAAAAATTAATATACTTTGTAGAAAACTAATCTTCTCGGTTAAAATTGCATTTTTGGTGAAAAATTCAATTATTTAGTTAAAACATATTCTACTTTGAAGAAAATTCAACAATTTTGTGAAAAAGTCTTTTTTTCTTCTAGAAGTTCAAACGTTTTGCTGAACATTCGTTTTTTTGGGTTGAAAATGTACCTAGTTTGTTAGAAAATTCAAGGATTTGGTTGACAATTAAAATTTAAAAAAAAAAAACAATTTTGTTGGAAAGTATCCTTTTTGTTTGAAAAGTTGAGAGGTTTTGTTGAAAAATCGTCTTTTTGCTTGACTTCAACTGGGTTTTTATTTAAAACTAGTTTGGGCTGAAATATCAATTACGCATTACATTTTTTGTTGAGAATCCGTCTCTTTTGGTTGAAAATTAATCTACTTTGTAGAAAATTCCCAAGTATTGTTAAAAATTTAATATTTTGTTTGAAGATTCATCATTTTAGTTGAAAATTCATCACTTTGTTTGAAAATTCAACTATTCCATTGAAAAATCATTGTTTTTCAGGTAAATATTTATTTCGAACTAAAAATTTAACTATTTCATTCTTTGTGAAACACTGATATTTTTTATTAGAAGATTCAACTATTTGGCCGAAAACGTATCTTTTTCAGTTGAAAATTTATGTATTTTTTTACATTCATCTTTTTCGATAGAAAATTAATGTTCTTGACTGAAAAATTCACTATTTTGTTGAAAATTCAACATTTTTATTGAAAAATAAACCATTTTAGTTGAAAATTCGCGTAAGTCTAGTTTATGCGGAGTAATCCATCATAATTTTATGTACTCCCAGAGTAATCCTATGTGATCCGGAGTAATCTTATGTTGATCAAACTAATTTTGTATATAGAGGTAATCCAGGGTAATCCGAAGTAATCCACCTCCACGGGACCGCATTTTTAGGAGTTGTTTCCCCCTCGCTGAACAAGAAATATAATAGGAGACCTTTCAATCAAAAAAAAATCATTTTTCAACTGTTTTAACAAACTAGTTAAACTTTCAACCAAGTCGTTGAATCTTCAACTGAAAAAGATTTTTAATTAAAACTGGAATAGTTAAATTTTAAATTCAAAAAATTAATTTCCAACCAGAAGAGATAGTTAAACATCGAGAGAGTTTTCAAGCTAAAAAGTCGAGTTTTTCAGGAAACATTCGACTTTCAAACCCAAAAAGATGAATTTTCAATGAAAAACTCGTTTTCAAGAAAATAGTTGAATTTTCAATCATAAGTGAACAAATTTTCATAAAAAAAGTTACATTTTTAACCAAGTAGTTACATTTTCAACCTGAAAACATATCCTCCCAATCGACTGTTCAAATTTTTAAACTAAATGACTTAAATTTCTATTAGGAGAAATGAACTTTTTCCCAAAAATTTGTATTTACGAGTAAATGGTGAAACTTTTGAGCAAAATCGAAGAATTTTTAACAAAGAAAAATTGCTCAGTTTGTAGAGAAAATTAATTTAACCAAATTGTTGAATTTTCTAATTTTTCACCAAAAGAAATGGATTTTTAAGCCGAAAAGACGAATTTTCTACAAGATAGTTGAAGTTTTAATACGTGAAATGTAAATTTTTTACAAAAATATCAATTTTCAATAAAAAGTTCAATTTTCAACAAAATAGTTCAATTTTTGACCAAATACATGAATTTTTAATAAAATAGTTGAATACTCAACTAAAACGGAATAATTTTCAAAAAAGAGTTACATTTCCACCCAAAAACAATAAAATTTATACCAAAAAATATGAGATTTTGAGTAGAAAGACAATTTTTCTAGAAAATAGTTTATCTTCCAATCCGGAAATATAAATTTTCAACACAAATGTTAATTTTTAACCCAGTAATTTAATTTCCTGCCAAAATAGTGGAATTTTCACCTCACAAATGAAATTTTCAACCAAGAAGATTCACATTTATATAAAAAGATGCATTTTCATCGAAATACATGAATTTTCCACCAAATAGTTAAATTTTCAATTAAAAATATCGATCATCCTCAAAAAATGACAAAGTTGAATTTTGAGTTGAAAATTTTTTTTTTACCAAAAACACAAATTTTTAACAAAATATTTGAACCGTTAGGCAAAGTAGATTTTTTTTCAACAAAAAAGATCAATGTTCAACAACAAAAAATTAATTTTCTGCCAAAAGGATGAACAAAGAGATAATTAAATTTTCAAACAAATAGAAGACGAATTGCGAACCAAAAATATAATAGTAAATTTTATTCTATTCAACTAAAATAAATCAAATTTTAATCAAAACATATTATTTTCCTGAAAAATTGAAATTTCAATCTAAAAGGACCGAATTTTCCATTAAAAAAACGAATAAACAATAAAAAAGGTGAAGTTTTGACAAAAAAATATGACTTCAACCAATTGATTTCATTGTTTACATGGTAACTAAATTTTCAAACAAATAATAAAATTGTTAACCAAAAAAGATTCAATCTGAACCAAAAATATAATGGTAGACATTTTGATAAAAACTTTAAACCAAAAAAATATTAATTTTCAACCAAAAGAGATGAGTTCTAAACAAAAAATATAATACAAGACTTATCAATTGAAAAGAATTCGTTTTTTAACTTTTTCACAAAGTTCAACTGTCAACCAAGTAGTTGAATTTTCAACTAAAATAGATAAATTTTGTACTAAAATTGGAATAGTTACATTTTCGGTAGAAAAAAATTAATTTCAACCTAAAAAAAGCGAATATTTAGCTCGAAAAAGCGAATTTTGAAAAATATCGTTAAGTGTTCAAGTAAGCAAATAAATTTTTTACCAAAATGGTTGAATTTTTATTCCAAGAAGGACAAGTTTTCAACAAAACAGTTGAATTTTTAACTAAAATCATGACTTTCTTATGAAATTGTTAAATTTCTTTCAGAGTGGATTAATTTGTCAAAAACAGTCGAATATTCAACAAAAATCATGAATTTTTGACTAAGAAAATTGGTTTTCAACTATAAAAGATGAATTTTCAACTAAAAAATATTAATTCTAAACCAAAAATGTGATATTTTTATTTTCAGTTGATAAAAACGATTCTCAACAAAGAAAACCAAAAATTTTCAACAAAATATTTGGAAACTATTTGAATCACCTATTAAAATTACTCAAAATTACCTCAATTACTGTGGATTTCAGGTAAATTACTTCCCATTACCTGGATTACAAGTGGATTACTCTGACATATAGGAAGTGGATTACCCCTGATTACACTGGATTATTCAAATTGAACCGGATTACCAGTTCGAATAACTAATAGTAACCAAGGCCCCCCCCCCCCTTAAGGAATTGTTGAAAAAATTAGTCTAAGTAATGGCCACACGCCTGCAAGAAACGTTTTCGTAGCCTATTGAAACGCCAATTAGGTTATTTTAACTCTCCCCTTTCCTACTTCCTCTCCCCTTATTTCACCATTCACTCCGCCCTCCGAATTCTCCTTCTTGCTTCCTCAGCTAACACTTCCCTCTCCCTTCTACCCTTCTCCAGCTCTCAATTCCCCTCCCCTACTCACCCTTATTTCTGATAATTTCCTTTAACTACCCTCACTTACACTCACTTTGCCTACTGCCCCTCCCCTCATTCACCCTAGTCCTGATTTCTCCTTACTTCCACTACTTCCCGCTCCCTCATTTTCTCTCACTCACCTTCTTCACTTCTCTTCATTTTTCCTGACTTCCCATACTCCCTCTCTCCATACACTTCCCTTTCCCTACTACCCTTCTCCAGCTCTCAATTCCCCTCCCCTACTCACCCTCATTTCTAATAATTTCCTTTAACTATCCTCCCTTACACTTACTTCACCTACTGCCCCTCCCCTCATTTACCCTACTCCTGATTTCTCCTTACTTCCACTACTTCCCGCTCCCTCATTTTCTTTCTCTCACCTTCTTCACTTCTCTTCATTTTTCCTCACTGCCCATGCTCTCTCTTCCTCTCTCTCTCTCTATACACTTCCCTTTCCCTACTACCCTTCTCCAGCTCTCAGTTACCCTTCCCTACTCACCCTTATTTCTGATAACTTCCTTTAACTACCCTCACTTACACTCACTTTACCTACTGCCCCTCTCCTCATTTACCCTACTACTGATTTCTCCTCACTTCGAATACTTCCCGCTTCCTCATTTTCTCTCACTCACCTTCTTCATTTCTCTTCATTTTTCCTCACTTCCCATACTCTCTCTCTCTCTCTCTCTCTCTCTCTCTCTCTCTATATATATATATATATATATATATATATATATAGATACTT
This sequence comes from Andricus quercusramuli, assembly GCA_932178445.1. Classification (NCBI taxonomy): domain Eukaryota; kingdom Metazoa; phylum Arthropoda; class Insecta; order Hymenoptera; family Cynipidae; genus Andricus; species Andricus quercusramuli. The sequence continues at coordinate 40,967 of CAKNXH010063023.1, forward strand.
CCCTTTCCCTACTACCCTTCTCCAGCTCTCAATTCCCCTCCCCTGCTAACCCTTATTTCTAATAATTTGCATTAACTACCCTCCCTCGTCCTCACTTCACCTACTGCCCCTCCCCTCATTTACCCTACTCCAGATTTCTCCTCACTTCGAATACTTCCCGCTCCCTCATTTTCTCTCACTCACCTTCTTCATTTCTCTTCATTTTTTCTCACTTCCCATACTCTCTCTCTCTCTCTCTCTCTCTCTCTCTCTATATATATATATATATATATATATATATATACACTTCCCTTTCCCTACCACCCTTCTCCAACTCTCAATTCCCCTCCCTTACTCACCCTTATTTCTAATAATTTCCTTTGACTACCCTCCCTTATCCTCACTTCACCTACTGCCCCTCCCCTCATTTACCCTACTCCTGATTTCTCCTTACTTCCATTACTTCGCGCTCCCTCATTTTCTCTCACTCACCTTCTTGCCTTCTCTTCATTTTTCCCTCACTTCCCGTACTTTCTCTCTATACAATTCACCATTTTCCCTACTTCTTCTTCCCTTAGTTTCCCCACTTTCCCATCACTTCTCCTACTACCCTTCCCCTCATTTACCCTCATTTCTCCTAACTTCCCCATCCCTCATTGTCTCTCACTTCCCCTCATTGGAAAAAAGCATGACGGAGGGACACCTGACCGAAACTACAAGGGTTTCTGCCCGGGGCTAAGCGAACCCTAAAAAAGAAAAAAAGAAAATCAATTTCAGTTATGAAATGGAAAAGTTTCAGATTATGATTAAAAAAAAGGGAGGGAATGTTTATTTCAGAATAATGGACCATTCTTTTAAGAAAGAAAATTCTCTTGCAATAAATTGTCTTAAAAGTTTCGGGGCGAATAGTCGGAACTGGCGAATGTGTAGAAATGAAATATGCATAAGCGGTTCCTGGCTGAGGTAGGTACCTATTTGCAAACTCTATTTGAAGAAGAGTAACTGCGAGTTGCATACAAGAGAAAATGAAAACTTTGCATACGCCTCCAAGTAAACAATTTTCCCAACTCAGAGAAAGATGTTATTTAAACGAAAGTGTTCTCAAGAAGCGGAAAACGTGAATGCACTTTGCTTCCCGTTAGAAAATGTAAAAAAAAATTTTAGATACAAAGAAAAATCAGACAAATCAAATTTTATATTCGAAATGATAATTTTTCGAGTTGCAATAGGGAAGAGAAAAGTCATGTCGCACCCTGTTCCCTTCCCAGCAATATGATTTCTTCACAATCATTTTCATAATTATTCTATTTGAAAATTTATGACCGAAAGGTTTTTTTACTCATGCGTCAACTTTGAATTATGTTGATGAAAAAAAGTTTTCTGTTTGAAACAGATGATTAAAATATTATAAATATGCATAACTTCCCTAATCTATAATAAAGTATATTAATATTATAGATTAATATTATGCATAAGCATAGCTTCCTTACTCTCCCATAAAATATATCAATGTTATAGGTCAATCAATTCGTCTTGAATCAACACAACTTTTCTATTCTCGCATCAATTTTAAATTATTAGAATGAGAAAATTTTTTCTATAAAAATTGATTTCGAAAATATATAAATTACCATGAATTACCTACTCTTCGATGTCATTCATGGTTATTATAGGTCAATCGATTCGTCTCGAGCCAAGGAATATTTCATATTCTTGCATCAACATTAAATTATGTTGAAGGAAAAAGTTTTACTATAATAAACCGTATCTTCAAATATTACGCATTAACATAGCTTCCTTACTCCTTAAAAAAAGGTATTGATATTATAGGTCAATCGACTCTTCTCCGATTAACACATCTTTTCTGTTCTTGCATTAACTTTAAATTATGTTGAAGAAAAAAGTTTTACTATAAAATACCGTATCTTCAAATATTACGCATTAACATACCATCCTTACTCTATCAGGAAAGGTATTGATATTATAGGTCAATCGACTCTTCTCTAATCAATACATTTTTTCTGTTATTGCAGGAACTTTGAATTATGTTACTGAAAAAAGTTTTACTATGAAAACCCGATTTTCAAAATATATAAATTACCATAACTTCCATACTCTTTAATGAAATTTATTGTGATTGTAGGTCAATCAATTCGTCTCAAACCAAGGAATCTTTTATATTTTTGGATTAAATTTGAATTATGTTATTGAAAAGAGTTTTACTATGAAAACCCGATTTTCAAAAGATATAAATTACCATAACTTCCGTACTCTTCAATAAAATGTATTGATATTACAGGTCAATCGATCGTCTCGAAGCAAATGAATCTTCTATATTCTTGCATCAACTTTGAATTATGTTAATAAAATAGTTTTACTATGAAAAACCGATTTTCAAAATATATAAATTACCGTAACTTCCATACTCTTCAATAAAATTTATCGTAATTGTAAGTCAATCAATTCGTCTCGAACCAAGGAATCTTTTATATTCCTGCATGAACTTTGAATTAGGCGGATGAAAAAAGTTTTACTATAAAAAACCGTGTTTTCAAATATTATGCATTAGCATAGCTTCCTTACTCTCCAATAAAATGTATGAATGTTATAGGTCAATCAATTCATCTTGAATCAACACAACTTTCCTATTCTCGCATCAACTTCAAATTATGAGAGTGAGAAAATTTTCACCATAAAAATCGATTTCAACAATATATAAATTACTATAAATTCTTTACTCTTCGATGGAATGTATTGTTATTATAGGCCAATCGATTCGTCTCGAGCCAAGAAATCTTTCATATTCTTGCATCAACTTTAAATAATGTTCAAGAAAAGAGTTTTACTATAAAATACGGTATCTTCAAATATTACGCATTAACATACCATCCTTACTCTTTCAGGAAAGGTATAGGTCAATCGACTTTTCTCTAATCAACACATTTTTTCTGTTATTGCATTAACTTTGAATTATGTTACTGAAAAAAGTTTTACTATGAAAACCCGATTTTCAAAATATATAAATTACCATAACTTCCATACTCTTTAATGAAATTTATTGTAATTGTAGGTCAATCAATCCGTCTCAAACCAAGGAATCTTTCATATTTTTGGACTAAATTTGAATTATGTTATTGAAAAGAGTTTTACTATGAAAAACCGATTTTCAAAAGATATAAATTACCATAACTTCCGTACTCTTCAATAAAATGTATTGATATTACAGGTCAATCGATCGTCTCGAAGCAAAGGAATCTTTTATATTCTGGCATCACCTTTGAATTATGTTAATGAAATAGTTTTACTATGAAAAACCGATTTTCAAAATATATAAATTACCATAACTTCCATACTCTTCGATGAAATCTATTGTAATTGTATGTCAATCAATTCGTCTCGAACTAAGGAATCTTTTACATTCTTGCATCAACTTTAAATTATGTTGAAGAAAATAGTTTTACTATGAAATACCGTATTTTCAAATACTTCGCATTACCATAGCCTTCTTACTTTTTAATAAAATGTATCAGTTTCATAGGTCAATCAATTCATCTTGGATCAATACAACTTTTCTATCTTTGCATCAACTTTAAATTATGAGATTGAGAAAATTTTTACTGTAATAATCTATTTTAAGATTATACATAAATTACCATACCTTGCCTATTCTTTCATGAAATTTATTGTAATTGTAGGTCAATCGATTCATCTCGAACCAAGAAATGTTTTATATTCTGGCATCAATTTTGAATTATGTTAGTGAAGAACGTTTTACTACAAAAAAAAAGTGTTTTCAAATAAGATGCATTACCATAGCTTCCTTACTCTTCAATAAGATGTATCAATGTTATAGGTCAATCAATTCGTCTTAAATCAACAGAACTTTTCTATTCTCGAATCAACTTGAAATTATGAGAATGAGAACATTTTTGCTATAAAAATCGATTTCTAAAATATATGAATTACCATAAATTACCTACTCTTCGATGTAATGTATTGTTATTATAGGTCAATCGATTCGTCTCGAGCCAAGGAATTTTTCATATTCTTGCATCAACTTTAAATTATGTTGAAGAAAAAAGTTTTACTATAAAAAACCGTATCTTCAAATATTACGCATTAACATAGCTTCCTTACTCCTTTAGAAAAGGTATTGATATTATAGGTCAATCGACTCTTCTCCGATTAACACATCTTTTTTGTTCTTGCAATGACTTTGAATTATGTTATTAAAAAAAGTTTTACTATGAAAATCCGATTTTAAAAATATATAAATTACTATAACTTCCATACTCTTTCATGAAATTTATTGTAATAGTAGGTCAATCAATTCGTCTTGAAACAAGGAATCTTTTATATCCTTGCATCAATTTTGAATTATGTTGGTGAAAAAGGTTTTACTACAAAAAACCGTGTTTTCAAATAAGATGCATTACCATAGCTTCCTTACTCTTATAGGTCAATCAATTCAACTTGAATCAATACAACTTTTCTATTTTCGCATCAACTTTAAATTATGAGAATGAGAACATTTTTGCTATAAAAATCGATTTTGAAAATATATAAATTACCATAAATTCCCTACTCTCTGATAAAATGTATTGTAATTGAAGGTCAATCGATTCGTCTCGAACCAAGGAATCTTCTATATTCTTGCATCAATTTCAAATTATGTTGAAGAAAAAAGTTTCACAATAAAAACCCGTATTTTACAATATTATGCATTACTATAGCTTCCTTACTCTTCAATAAAATGAATCAATATTATAAGTCAATCGATTTGTCTCGAATCAACACATCTTTCCTATCCTCGCATCAACTTCAAAGTATAAGGATTAAAGAATTTTTATTATAAAAATCGATTCCAAATATAATATTGATGACGATAACTGCCTCAATCTTTGATAAAATGTATTAATAATATAGGTCAATCGATTCGCCTCGAAACAAGGAATCTTTTATATTCTTGCATCAACTTTCAATTATGTTGAAGAGAAAAGTTTTACTATAAAAAACCGTATTTTCAAATATTATACATTATCATAGCTTCCTTACTCTTCAAACAATATATGAATATTGTAGGTCAATCGTTCATGTCGAATCAACACATATTTTCTGTTCCTGCATCAACTTTGAATTATGCTCATGAAAAAAGTTTTGCTATAAAAACCCGATTTTTAAAACAATTGCTTAGAAAATTGTATTATACATTTTTAAATTGAAAAAGGTTTGATTATATGAATTTAAAAATTTCGGAAAATATTACCATTACAAAGCTTCCTCTATGAGGAAGCAAAATGATAGTAATACAGCAGATCATTAAACATTAAAGCCTCGTACATGCGTTACTCGTTACCGAGTATAATATTCCTTCAGAGACGTTCAGAGAAGAGTAAGAGCCTTCTTCATGTACATCATATAATATAAACTTTGTTTCTCGAGTATAACTATACTTTCCCAGATGTTAAGTTGGCAACAACGAAACAAGACTTTAGAGGATATACGCTAATTATTCAAGAACCCGATGTGCTTTTCATGCAAGAAAAGACGCAATTAAAATTTTATCCTATAGAAGAAAGTCAGCGGAGTGAAAGACGCCTTGAAACGAACGATCTTGGATACTAATGGGTCCTTGTAGAGAGCTTTACTTAGTGGATGTGATAAGTCTAAAGAGTATGGACCTTGCAATGGAATTATCAGTCAGTTTGCATTTTTTTTGTGATCCATGATATATGATGACTTTGTGAAGCTCTTCGCCTGGGCTGATTGCTAACGAGATTGATCAGCTACCTTTGTCGGAGCGGTGTTGCGGAAGAAACGTGTTGGATAGAAACACGGAAATTCCAAATTGATCTAAAATTTACACCTCCTAATTTATACCTTCTACACTTCCCTTTCTCAATCTTCTCATATTCGTAGATGGATAAACGTTTATTTTTCAGCCTGCTGGCCTTAAAAAAATTGACTTGCTTATACTCCCATTTTTTTAGAGAATTTTCATCAAACTAACCATTAAAAACTAACATCCATCCATTCCTTATCTCTAAGACCGCACGCTCTTATCGCCTTGCCTTCCTCGCCTCGCTTGCATGTCCCTACTTTCTCGCATTGCCTCGCTTCCCAACCTCTGTTGGCTTTCCTTCTCCATTCTTCTTCCTCCTTACTTCTCTTTTTCTCCATCTTACCCAACACTCCATTCACCCATGCGATGCCCTTTTTCCCCCCTTTTCATGCATCAGTACGTCCATGCTTATCCCACTCCTTTCCACCTCTACGCACTCCTCCAAAGAGTGCTCCACTGGTCTTTAAAAATCAAAAGCTTCTTCCGGTCATTTCCTGGTTACCAAACATTTTTCCAAGTCATACAAATTTGAGGGGGAAACAACTCTGGTAATCCGCTGGACCACTCGGCTATCCGAATTAGTAATCTGGTGTAATCTGTCTAATTCAGAGTAATCCACCATAATCGACTTGTAAGTCGGAGGAATCGGCTTGTGATCCAGTTTTAATATTGAGTAATCTAATTCTAATCTGAGGTAATCCACTTTAATCCAGAGTAATTTAAGTAATTCGGAGTGATGCAAGTATGCCGGAGTAATCTAGTTGTGAGGCGGAGTAATTCACTTGTAACCCGATTCATCCACGTTCAATGTAAAGTAGTTTACTTATACTCCAGTTCTCAGCCGGGGTAATCCATTTATAACACAGCCACTCACAAAAAATTGTTTTCGGGCCTGGAGGTCAGACCACGTTGACTGTATGTTTTTTGGGTCGCTGAATCCGAATCCTAGGTTCAAAAAGCCCCAGCACGTCAGGGTTCTGACAAAACCTTATAAAACCTCATAAAATTTTATTTTTTCGAGTCTAGGGATCAGACCATGTTTATTATATGTTTTTGGGCTCACTGAATCCGAATCTGATGTCCAAAAAACCCCAAAAAGTCAAGGTTTCGACAGAACTTCAAAAAACATCATAAAACTTTTTTCCGAGTCAGGGGGTCAGACCACATTTAGTATATGTTTTTGGGGTCACTGGATCTGAATCCGTGGTCTAAAAAAATCCAGCAAGTCCGGGTTTTGATTTTCAAAGAAACTCGTGAAATTTATTCATCCGACTTACGTATGTCTGTCACTCAGAGAAATGTCCTCTTGTAAAAAAAAGATGTTTCTTGACATAAATGGAATTTTCTTTTAAATTTAAGATTGAGAGGATTTTCATTTGTCTCAACAGGAATCCTTCTGCAGAAAAAAATTTCCTAATGCGATTCGGATTCGGCGACCTCAAAAACATATAATAAACATGGTCTGACCCCCGGACTCGAAAAAAATTTGAATGAGGTTTTTTGAGGTTATGTCAGAACCCTGACGTGCTGGGGTTTTTTGGACCTCGGATTCAGATCTAGCGACCGCAAAAACATATAATAAACATGGTCTGACCCCCGAACTTTAGAAAATGAAATTTATTAGGTTTTATGAGGTTATGCCGACACCCTGACGTGCTGGGGTTTTTTGGTCCTCCGATTCGGATTCAGCGACCCAAAAACCATATAGTCAACCTAGTCTGACCTCTAGGCCGGAAAAACGATTTTTTTTGTGTGGCTGTGTAATCGAATCAATTCAGAGTGATTCCGTGTAATTTTCAACTTTTTTGTTTCCTTCTGTTGAAAATTAATTTCCTTCACTGAACACTCAGCTATCCAATTTTTGGTTTAAAATTTATATTTTTCAACCGAAAATTAATCTACTTTGTTGAAAATTTGTGTACTTCGGCTTGTAAATTCAACAATTTTGGTGGAAAATTTGAGTACTGAAAATTCGTTTTTTGGTTAACACTACTTTTTTTTAACAAGAAATTCCACTTTTTTGTTTTTGGTTAAAGTTTATCTTCTTTAGTTGAAAATTAATGTATTTTATTCAAATTTATTTTTTCTGTAGAAAGTTAAAATTCTTGCTTGAAAAATCATTTTTTTGATTAGAAAGTAATTTTTTTGCTTGATAATTCACTTTTTTAGTTAAAAAATAAACTAATATGGTCAAAAATGTAAACATTTGGAGAAAAATTCGTTTTTTCAGTTGAAAATTAAAGTTTTCAACTAAAAATTTCACTATTCTATTTTGATTCCAAATTTATCTTTTTTGGTTAAAAATTTAAATAGTCAGTTGGTAATTCGTGTATATTTGTCAAAATTCGTCTTTCTGGGTAGAAAAGTAATCTTCTTGCTTGAAATTTTATTTTTTTTTTGCTGAAAATCAACTTTTTCAACTTTCAATTAATTTGTTTCATTTTGTATTGTAAATTTATCTTTTTTATTGTAAAATTCACATGTTTATTTGAAATTTCATATATTTTGGAAAAAAATTGTGTGTTTTATCAAAAAATTTATCTTTATGATCGAAAATTTAACTACTTGATAGACGGTTGAACTACTTTGTTAAAAATTAATGTTCGGTTGAAAATTTATTAGTTTAGATGGAAATTCATCTTTTTGGTTGAAAATTTAACTGCTTTTTTTAAATGTCACTTTTTGGATGAAAGTTAATTTTTTTACTGAAAGTTCAAATATTCCAGTCTTCAAAATTATTTTTTTATTTTCAAAAATTAATTTTTTAATTGAGAATGTGATTATTCTATATTTTTTAGAAAATTTATCTTTTGTTGCTAAAATATTAACTATTCGGCTGAAAAGTTGAAAGAATAACCCATGATTTAATGTAATTAATTTTTTTATTGGTAAGATGCAATAGTATGAAAAAATTCAGCAACAAAAACTATTGTTGAAATAATTATTTTTCTTAAGTTTTGAACTTTTTCCATGAAAAGTCATATTTTTTATTTCATAAGACATAACTGATAATGTGATTAAAATTCTTAAAACCGTAGAAACTTTTTTTTCAGTGACCTAATTTTGAGGGGTTTATTTTTTTTTTAGTTTTTTAGGCAACATTTTTTTAATTGATAACGAATGAAACATAAATCGTCAAAGACGACAATATTTGCACAAAAACCTACCAAATCCTTGTATCTGCATAAAAAAAATTAAATTGGAACCCTCTAAAATTAGTAAAATTCAAATCTAATGCCTAAAAAAATTTAGTAATTTTTAAAAAAATCATTAAGAGCTATACGTTTGGAATTATTTTCATCTAGTTAACAAGAATAACATAACAAAGTGAAAAAATTTTCAACGTTTCTGACTTCCAAAACTCAAAACAAATATTTTCGAATTTGAACTTTTGAAGCTGAACATCTTTTTTTCCACAGCCTCAAAAATTGAACTATTTCAGAATTGCGCGTTCCAAACTATGATTTATAATATTTTAAACCTTAAAATTTCAAGTATTCTAAAAACGTTGAAAATGATATCATTTTCAACTGGAAAATTTCAAGCTTAATGAATACCATCTTGAAGTTTTAAAAATTAAGCAATTGAGAACGTCTTTTTAAAATAAAGAATCCTTATCTGAAAAAATATCACAATAACATAATGGCAAATGTCGCCAGACGTGAACAAAGTGATTGAATAAATTTGAAGATTATTATTAATAATTAAAGACATATTTTCTATTTTAGTTGCTTAAATGTTAATTATGAAGGCATTTTTAATATCTGCTAAAGAACAAGTTAACAAAAATTATTAGAGTTTTTAAACTTCATAATTAAAAGCATTTCCGAAAAATATTAGAAGATAGGATTAGTTTCGTCGACTATTTTGTAAAAGGGAAAAGAAAAGTTAAACTCTCCAGTAAAAGACGGATGGTTTCTGTAGAGGTTTTACAAAAACGAAGTTCAATTCCCTTCACTGTGATCCGAGACGATCTTTCGCATCGTGAATTCTATGTCATCAACAAGAACATTGCTGTCAGCAGATGGGAGTGCTTTTTAATCTTTTCTTTGTTTTTTGTTGCCACCGAAAAAAAAAGCTCAAAGATCTGGAAGCCAGCGTTTCCTCATCTACTTAAATTTTCCGTCTCTCTCCCGTCCCATTCCCTTCTTTTAGTCAGAATATCACTCAACTTTTCCAGTTATTTTTCTAGAAACTACAAAAAACTCAGAAAATGGGAATAAAATGAGAATAAAAGTCCATTCCTGATCAAAAATGTTGCTTATTATCAAACTCCGTTGATAATTTCAAAGTTACAATGACAAAAAATTGAGGTAGGCTTGACTGCGGATTGCGATCAAAAATAATTTTTAGTTCCAAAATAAACTAAAAGCATCGGTTTCGAGATTTTAGGTTTCTGAATAGGAGTAAATGAAGTTTAATTTAAAAAACATTGTCAATTTCTCTTTCTCTCTCTCTCTTTTTCTCTCTCGCCCCATTCCTGAATTGAGTCCAAAAAAGCTTTATAAAATAACGTTTTCCAGATTTAATGGAATGAATGTGGAAGTTAATCATCTCAAAGTTACACTAACCTAAAATTTTAACTAGCTTAGCCGCGGATTGCAACGAACACTTACATTTTTAGTTCAAAAATAAAATTAGAAAAAAACGCTTCCGAGATGTTAGGTTTCTGAATAAGAGTAGATGAAGCTTAATTTTAAAAACGTTGCCGATTTCTCTCTCTCTCTCTCGCTCTCTCGTTCCCTCTCTCACTCTATTCCTTATTTCAGTCAGAAAATCTTTCAACGTTTCCAGTTATTCGTATGGAAACTAAAAAACCTCAGAAAATGGAAATTCTTCAGAACAGTGAAAAACTATCCTGTGAATTTGAAATCACTATTTGAAGATGAAATAAAATTCTACTTCTTAGCCAAAGTGTTGCTGAATTAAGGCCAAGAATTTTTGATTATATAAAGTTATCTAGGTTTGAGGAAATCGATGTGGAAATTGAGCTCTTAAAGTAACACTGACCAAAATTGAAGCAGGCTTGGCTGCGGATTTCGATATTTCGATCAGAACATCTCTCAACCTCTCCAGTTAGTTGTATAGAAACTACAAAAAAGTCAGGAAATTTCAATTTTTCAAAAGAGTGAAAAGCCATTCTGTAAAGTCGATATTAGTATTTGAAGATGAAATAAAAGTCCACTCCTGAGTTTTAATTGCCTTGGCCGCGGATTGCAACAAAAACTTTAATGTTTAATTCAAAAATAAAATAAAAATATTGCGTTCTTGATGTTAAGTTTCTCAATACGCGTAAATAAGGTTTAATTAAAAAATATAGCAAATTACTCTCTCTCTCTCTCCCTCTCTCTCTCTCTTTCGCTCCATACTTCATTTTAATCAGAATATTTCTGAACTTTTCTAGTGATTTTTATAAAAACTAAAAACACTCGGAAAATGAGAATTTTTCAAAAGAGCGAAAAAAAAATCTGTGAATTCGAAACCACTGTTTCAAAAGTCAAAAAAAAATCCACTTCTGAACCCAAGTATTGTTGAATTGAGGCCAAAAAAGTTTTATTTTCTCAAGTTATCCAGGTTCGAGAAAATGTATATGGAAGTTGATAATCTCATATCCACACTAACTGAAAATTGAAGTGGGCTTGACTGCGGATTGCGATGAAAAATTCAATTTTCAGTTGAAAAATAAAGGAAACATTGCTTTGGAGAAATTATTTTGTGATGAAATATTTATAAAACTAATAGATGATTTTTGAAGACAAAATATTTTTATATTGTTTCAACAGTTTGTTTAAAAATGCAAGACACAGAAAAATTAATAGCGCTATTCGATTTAGATAGAAAAAATACATAAAATCTATGTGTCGCAATTTTTTTTTAAATCAATTGGTGATGCAGGATAAATAAAAAATTACATTTTATAGAATTTGAATTAAGTCATTTTTGTCATTCATGCAAGAATTGCGAGGAGCAAAAATTATCTGATATCTTGATTTTATGTAATTTTTTCCGTAGAATCGAAGAACGTTATTCGTTTTTGCGTATCTCGAATATTCAAACAAATTGTTCAAATAAAAATTGTTTGAACAATTTTTTTCAATTTGACTATTTGGTAGAAAATTAAGTTCTTTATTGAAGATTTATCTGTTTTGTTGTAAGTTAAATTTTCTGATGAAAATTCCCATTTTCGGATTGAAAATTCAAATATGTTGAAAATTCATCTTTTAGGTTCAAAAACTCGTCTCTTTTGGTAAAAATTCAATCTTTTTCGTGGAAAGTTCAGGTTTTTGGTTGAAAATTCAGTTTCTTTTTGTGTGTGAAAGTTCAACCATTATTATAGAAATGGGAACTATTTGATTGAAAATTCTTCTATTTATTTCAAAATTTTACTATATGTTTTTTAAAAATGCAGGTATTTTGTTGAAAATTCGTCTTTTTTAGTAGGAAATTAATCTTTTTGGTTTGAAATTGGACTCTTCGCTTAAAAATTATTCTATTTTTATTGGAAATTCAACTATTGAAAAATTGAAATTAATTATCATGTATCGAAACAATCATGAATAAATATTGTTCCTCATAGGGGCAAATTGAAAATTGAAATTTCAATATTTATCCAAAAATTCTGAAAGTGCTTTTCATTACTTAAAGACAAAAAACAATTTTTCTAATTTCCTTGTTTGATAGGTTTGTAATTTAGATTTTTTACTCTCATATATTTTTATTTTAACAAAACTAAAATCCGTTGATGTTGTATAACATAAAAAAAATTCTTTGTTAATTTTCTCTGGAAGTATATAGGTAAATAATTGTCGATTGATGGACTAACAATATTTGGCGAACGATTCCGTTATTTTCATTTTAACTCTGGATTCGTGGACACGGCAGATGAACAATTGCTAGCTTCGAAACGTGAATTTGTATTAGCACGTGCACACTCGTTCCACTGGAATTTACAATATCCACAGCCCAATCTGTCGCCGTGATTGGCGTAACAAATGTGAGAAATAAAACCGTAAGGTATTGATGCAATCCAAAAAATTTAAAAACAAAATCGGACAAAGACTACTAACCCAAATTTTAACAATATATTTATAAAAACTAGGAACCATATACGCGAGCGGTATCAATCTTCTTTTGTCTCACACAATTTTTGAACAAAAGGATAAAATAAATATTGAAACAAAATTTTTTTTTTAAGTATCTATTACATATAATATAAAATAAAATCATCCCATGTGGAAATGTACCCGATTACCAATCAACAAAACTTTTGCTGACTCGATAAAAAATTGAATTGGTTCAACAAAACGTTTCGTTATGGACACCAAAATTTGTTGGAAACATGAAAAAAATGTATTGCGCAAATAGCAATGAAATTATTCTGTTGAGCAACTAAAACATTTTTCTCACTGTATTATATCTATTTCCTCTCTTTAGGTTTTTATACATTTCAAAATTACCCGCGCTTTTTCATGGTCTCATGTTGACCAATCAGAAGGCGGCTGGTAACAATGCCAGCGCCCTCAGTGGTTCGTGATGCTTAGTGTTGCATTCGTTCTTTTGGAGGACGCCTGATGGAGTAAATGGGTCAATCGCGCAAATGAAAAGTGAAGATGCAAGTGAAAAATAGTGATTTTTCATAAAAACCATCAAACTCATCTTTTTATAATACTTTCAAGATATTTTTCTCGAAAAAGCAGTTTGACATAAGAATGTCAGAAAAAAAATGTGTGGACAATATCATTGTTACACCGTCTCATCCAAAAATATTATCTTCGCCTTTACAAACAAAATTAAATGTGTATTCTATATTCAAACAAAAACAGACGAACAACAAATTAATTAACTTGCTAAGCAAAAAAGAGGTGAATTTTAATCAAAAAATATAATAGTAGTCTATTCAACTAAAAAGAGTTACCTTTAAATAAAAAGAGATGACATTTTCTACGAAAAGATGAATTTTCAATCCAAAAGGATACGAATTTTCTATCCAAAAAGGCAAATATTCAATAAGACATTTGAAGTTTCGACCAAAAAAATGACTTCACCCAAATAATTTAGTTTTCAACAAAGTAATTAAATTTTGAACCAAATAATAAAATTGTGAACCAAAGAAGATTAGTTTGGAACTAAAAATTTGATAGCAGAATTTTCAATTAAAAAGAATGTGCTTGCAACAAAAAAACATTAATTTTCAAACAAAAGAGATAAAATCTGAACAAAAAGTATAATAGGAGACTTTCCAAGTGAAAAGAATTAATTTTTCAACTCTTTCAACAAAGTAGTTAACCTTTCAACCAAGTAGTTGAATCTTCAACCAAAAAAAACTTTTTAAATAAAACTGAAATAATTAAATTTTAAATTCAAAAAATTAATTTCCAACCAAAAGAGATAATTTAACATCAAGAGAGTTTTCAAGCTAAAAAGTCGAGTTTCTTTGGGAAACATTTGACTTTTAAACCCGAAATGATGAATTTCGCATGAAAAGCGCATTTTCAAGCAAATAGTTGAATTTTCAAGCATAAGTGAACGAATTTTCATCATGAAGTTTAAATTTTTTTAAAAATAGTTACATTTTTAACCCAAAAATACATTCTGCTAACCAAATGGTGAAACTTTTAAACAAAATAAATCAAATTTCTATCAAAAGAAATTAATTTCATACCAAAAATTTGTATCAACGTATACAGTGGAACTTTAAAGAAAAACAGACGAATTTTGAACAAAGAAAAAATTTATTAAATTCATATTTATTCCTATTTTTCCTATTCAAATTGATTTAAAGTGATTTTAATGTGATAAAGTGATTGATTTTAAATTGATTCCTATTAAAAAAAAAATAATAATTTAACCAAATTCTTGAGTTTCCCATCCAAAAAGATGAATTTTCTACAAAACAGTTGGATGTTCAACTGAAAAATATGAATTTTTAAAACAAGTTTATTTTTAATCAAGCACTTGGATTTTTAACAAAATAGTTGAATCATCAACACAAGCAAATTAAAATCCAACAAAATATTTCCATTTTGAACCAAAAAAGGTAGAATTTTTCACCAAAAGAAATCAATTTTTAAGCTGGAAAGAATAATTTTCTACAAGATAGTTGAATTCTCAGTACGGAAAATGTACATTTTTTACAAAAATATCAATTTTAAACTGAAAAGTTTAATCTTTAACAAAATATTTTAACTTTTGACCAAGTACATGAATTTTTAACAAAATTGTTGAATCCTTAACAAAAATGAATTAATTTTTAACCAAAGATTATCATTCTCAACCAAAAATAATCAATTTTCTACTAAAAGAGATGAATTTTTGAGCCGAAAAGACAAATTTTCTAGAAAATAGTTGATCTTCCAATCCGGAAATATAAATTTTCAACTAAAAAAAAACAAACTATTTCCACCAAATTGTTGAATTTTCAATACAAAAATATCGATCGTCCTCAAAAAATGGAATAGTTAAATTTTCAGTTAAAAAATTTGTTTCTAACTAAAAAACACAAATTTTTGATAAAATAGTTGAATCGTTAAGCAAAGTAGGTTATTTAAAAAAAAAGTTCAATTTTTAACCAAAAAAATCAATTTTTTGCCAAAAAGATGGACAATGAAATAATTAAATTTTGAAGCAAAAAAAAAGATGAATTCTGAACCAAGAATATAATAGTAGACTATTCAAATAAAATTTTAACCAAAACATATTACTTTCCTGCAAAACTTAAGTCTTAAATTGAAAAGGATGAATTTTCTATCCAAAAAGACGAATCAACAATACAAAAGTTGAAGTTTTGCAAAAAATATAACATAACCTATTGTTGTTCGAACATTGTAAATAGTCTCTTTAATCTGATTATTCTTCATTAAAAATACTAATTTTAAAGAAGAAACACTAACTTAGCAAAAAATTGCTTAAGATTGTAAACCTTCTTTTAAACCTATGTTTTTTTTCATGAAAATAACCTATTGACGGTGAAAAATGTAAACCTAACCTACAATCGTTTGAAAATTGGAAATCTTCCTTGAAATCTATACCCATTTCCGGTGAAAAAACGTGAGCATAACCTAAATTTTTCCAAAATTTTGTTATCTTCTTCAAAATCCAATTATCTTTCATTACGGGTACCGATTTCCAGTATGAAACGCTAACATAACCTAAAATTGTTGAAAAGTCGTTAATCTTCTTTGAAATCTAATTTTCGTTATTAAAAATACAACTTTCCGACCAAAAACACAAACACAATCCGAAATTGTTAAAGTTTTGTACATTTTATTATTTCAAACAAAACCCGTTGGATTCACTAACGCATAACCTACATTTGTCGTAAAATTGAAAATATTCTTTTAAATCTGATAATTTTTATCAAAAACATCAATAATGACTGACAAAAAAACACTAACATACAATAACCGAACATAACAGAAAACTGTGTATAATTGTACACCTTTTTTGAAACCTAAAGTTTTTTGTTTAAAATTATAAATTTCTTAGGAGCAATGTAAAAAGCTAACATAACCTAAAATTGTTAAAATACGTAAATCTTCCTGGAAATCTATTTTTTTCATTTCAAATACCAATTTGTTACGAAAAAGAGTAATCTAATCCAAAAGTGTTAAAAGATTCTGAATCTTGTTCAAATTACAGTGATTTTTGTTTTAAAATACCAACTCTTAGTGTAGAACCCAAACGTAACAAATCTCTAATTATTATTTATTCAAAACAACAATTTCAAACAAAACATTAAAAAAAAAAAAACAATTTTCCGAAAGTGTAAATCTTCTTTTAAACCTAATCTCATTTGTTTGAAATAATCGATTCCCGGTAAAAAATGTTAACATAACCTAAAATTGTTACAAATTGTAAACCTTCTTCGAAATCTATTAATTTCCGGTATAACCTAAAATTGTGCAATAAATTTCAATCTTATCAAAAATGAAAGGATTTCTCATTAAAAGTATCGATTTGGGATATAAAACGTCAACATAACCAAACATTGTGAACCTAGTCTGAAATTTAATGATTTTTTAAATGAAAATGTTCATTCCCAATGAAAGTTATTAAGAAATTCCGAAGTTGTTCAAGCTTGTAAAATTCATTATTTTAAATAAAAATCATTGGAATTAAATCCAATTATTTTTGTTTTACAATATGAATTTCAGGTGAAAACATAACCTAAATTTATTGCAAAATTGTAAATCTTTCGCGAAATCTAATCATTTTTCTTTGAAGTTACCGATTTCCTGTTCAAAAACTGAAAATCTAGTTCGAACTATAATAATTTTTGCACTGAAATTTCGATTTTGGGTGTAAATCGATAACGTAACCTAAGATTGAAAAAATTATGAGCCTCTCAAATCTAATTTCAAATATTTGTTTGCTATGTCTTGGATTTTTGAGTAAATTTCGTATTTTTTGAACCGACATCCAATTTTTTGTTTGTTCAAAAATGCTCACATACGGTGGAAAATCTGTTATTAAAAAATAATTGAAAATTGCTCGTTTCAGATAAGAGATAAGGGGGGGTGAGTGGATTTTTATTGTTTAAACAATAATATTTTGAAAGTTACAATCCTGCTCAGTTCTCGTTTGGTGAGTCTGCTAAAGGATAGTGCTTCTTTATTAAAAAGTATTTGTCAGATTTAAAAAAAAAATAGTTTTTAGAAACAAATTGTTATTAACAATAATTTTTTTCCAACTTACACTCGTTCGAAAAGTCTTTAAAAAGTGAAGAATAACCGAGGGCCAACAAGGTTGTAGAGTATTTTTTCACCATTTTTCTATCGGCAATAATTTCGTTGTGGAAAAATATTTTTAAACCAATTCTCATAAACAATATAACATCATTTAAAATAAAAATACGTTAATTAACACGTACAAAATGAAAGGCTCAAATAAAGATATTTTATTTTTCTTGGTCTCATTTTCAAACTGATATATCGAACTTCACCTTTCTTGATATAAATTTAAAAAATAAAATTAATTATAATGATAAATGAACAAGTTTTATTTTGTCAGAATATGAACATTCAAATTGAATTTCGAACAATTAGTAGATGAAAAATGAATACAATTTTTATCATTATTATTTAGCGCTATTATGTAATAATGTTTATGAAAATTGTTAGAAAAATATTTTTTGACAACGAAACTATTGCAAATAGAAAATTGGTGAAAAAATAATGAACATCCTTGGTGACCTTCGGTTATTCTGTTTTTTTTTCTGATTTTTTGGATAAGTTTGAATTTGAAAATAAATTATTGTTTCTAACAATTGGTTTCTGAATTTTTTTTTTTTATATGCTAAAAAGAGTTTTTCTTCAAGAAGCATTATCCATCAGCATATTTGTTGTATGCGAACTCACTAAAAGTGTCAATTGTTGAAATATTATTTTTCTAAACAAAAAAATCGACTCACCTTCCATCCTGCTGAATTAACAAATTCATATTTCATAATATATAATTCGTAAAAGGTTCGTTGGGGTCTCCTTTGAAAGCTTTTTTTATCCTCTAAAAAATATTCCGTATCAGGAACAAATATTCCAGCACAAATGATAATTCGACTGAACTATAATGCTACTATAATAATAATATAAAACTATAATAATAATAAATATATAATATATAGCCAATCAAGAGTTACGATTCGACTTGGACTACATTGAATGCAAAAAACGTGAAAAATTGCTCAATATGCATAAATTTCCGCCAATTTTAATACATGTCGTGCCAAAATCGACCATATTGTACATTCAACTCGAAGAGCTTCAGACGATTGAAAATCAGTAACTTAGCGAAACTGGAGTTCAGGGCAATTATGCTCCCTGCCAGGCAAGTTTTCAACTTTATAACATGCCAAGAAAGTTGCCAGAAATTTTTTTTTTCTTTTTAAATTCATCTTGTTACTACTTACGCGAATATTCAAAGAATGAATAATTCTAACACCTTTAATTTATGCAGAACCAACATAATAAAATCCAACACATTTATCGGATTTTTATATCGCTCTTAATATAGCATGCAGAAAATTATTTTTGAAGTTAATATTTCTGCAGTATTTTCGATTAACAGAAAATGCGAAAATTTTAGTTTAGGTTCGTTATATTGCTTACGTTCGTTTGGGTTGGCATAGATGTGTTGCTTACGTTCGCTTAGATTAG